>JAPYZJ010002351.1:0-21377 GCA_030522765.1 Ophioninae sp. B BG-2022a
GGGGGGGAATGTTCGTATGAAAAGGATTACACGAGAGAAGCCGGGAGCAGCGATGAGAGTACACGAGAATGAGAGGGACGATTAAAAACGAGGGAATATACGAGGGAACGGATGGACGGCAGGGGGAGGGGGAGGGGGCAAAGGAAGATGTAAAATAAGAGTGCGAGGGACTCATGGGAGGCGCGGCCATCGTCTGAAAACGGATTAATGCTCATTATGGATATTAGACTTCGCTGCCATTTGCATAAAAGTCAGAGAGGGAGAAAGAACGAGAGGGGCGGGGGGGGGGGGGGGGGGGGGGGGGGGGAAAACAGGGGGGGGGGGGGGAGGGGGGGGGAGGGACCGGGGAGGCGAAGTTGTTTCTTTCTTTTTCGAATTTTTCATTTGCCTTTTTGAAAAAATTTTTTTCAAAATATTTGAACGCCATTTTTTTTTCTGTTTCCAATCTAATCGAAAACAAGGGTTTCGCGGAGGTTTGGGTTTTGGAACGATTTTTGACAAAGTGGTTTCTTCGTTTTCGTTGTGTATGAAAAATTGGATATTTTGTGAGTCACGAATTTAATGAAATAAATGGAATTAATGAAGTTATTTTTTTTATTTTTTTTTTTATTAGGTATGAAAGCTTTTTGGCTGTAAATCGTTAAATAGAAATCTTTAAAAAATGTTTCTGCGATCATTCATTTTCGAAGCTGCCGAAGAAAATTAAAAAATTGAAAATAATTGCAAACCTCAATCATCGTGAAATAAATGTTCGTTTGTTTGGGTTTGTTTCTTTTTTTTTTTGTATTTCTTAGGAAAGCGATTTTCATCGCAATTATATTTTTGGAACGGTTATTAACTCGCTAAGGTGTACTAAAATAATAATTGCAGACTTCAATCATCGTGAAATAAATTATCGTTTGTTTGGGTTTGTTAAACAAATTTTTTTTTATTTCGTAAGAAAGCGATTTTCATCGCAATTATATTTTTGGAACTGTTATTAATTCGCTAAGGTGTACGCACGCGCGTTCACTCTCGCCGGAGATATAAATCGTTTCGGATGATTCCTGGCTGGCGCCAGTGAACGATTGCCAAAAAGTAACGGATACACGCGAGCGGGAAAGTTTATTTGAGGATTGCCTCGACAAAGAAAAGCTTGTCGACGAATTACGTCCGTTTCGTTTCGATTTGGTTTTATTTTTAATATTTTCATATTTTCATATTTTATTCGGTTAATATTTTTTCGGAATTTCATTTTGTTGCTAAAATCGTATTTTTTTATTCAGATTTTTTCGTACACCGTTGAAAGAAAATTTTGGAAAAAAGAATATTTTACAATTTCAACACGAAAAAAAGCGTTTTCATTTCATTTTCCAAATTTTAACGTGACAATGAAAAATGCTTTTTTTAGTGTGATCTTGAAGTTGACAAAATGCAGGAAAATTCAATTTATTTAAACAAAGTGGAATTGCATTTTTTTGGCGTTTTTTTTTGGTGGCACGATACGAAAACAAAAAAATTCCGTTTGAGATTCGAGCCGAAATTTCGCACAGACCTTCCTTTCAGTATCTCAAGGAAACAACCAAAAGAATTTTTGGCCACGAACTTTAATTTTCGAAATATGAAATTTTGAAACTTATTTACTTTACTGCGCTTCTGTACTGAACCCAAACAAATTCTAGCAGATCAAAGTAAATCCAATAAAATTCGAACGACGAAAAAAAAAAAATTTGATAATTCGATATTTTGAATTTTACTTCAGGAGGTACCTACTAAAATATTAAAAAATTTCTCCTCAATTCTCCTCAATTTCTGTTGAAAATTGAACTATTCTGATTCCCTTAAACTCGCAACGAACCTTGACTGTTTTTTTTTCAAAAACCTTAATTTTTCCCAGCTAGCAATTTAAAAAAAAAATTCTTCTTAATACTCGTCCGAAATACATTTTTCATCATTTTCTTCGAGGTCTCAAAACACCATTTGTAAATCATAATTTCCAGATAGCAAAAGCTTCGAGCTTAAAAAAAAGAAAATGGCGGCGTTAAAATTATCATTTTCTATCCACGTGCGTGAACATTTTCACGCATACGTGCACACAGTGAATGAATAATTGGTGGAGGACAGACAAAGCGTCGTTGAAATAAAGTCTTTGAAAATCGAAAAAGGAGGAGAGAGATTAGACCTGCGCGACACGTCTCGGGCGTTCCGTTAAAATGACTCTGACCCTGTCCCTCCGTATCCGGAGACTTTAATTCACCCGGTACGTCACGTTCGCACACGAGAGAATCTTCGATAAGAATCCTGGCCTTCGGAAATCGAAAAAAATAAAAAAATCAATAAAAATAAAAATACAAATAAAAAAATGAAAAAAATAAAAATACAAATTTAAAAAATTAAAAAATTAAATATACAAATTTAAAAAATTAAAAAATTAAATATACAAATTTAAAAAATTAAAAAATTAAATATGCAAATTAAAAAAATTAAAAATACAAGTAAAAAAAGTTTAAAAAAATACAAACAAACCCAAACAAATTAAAAAATTTTTTTAAATTAAAAAACAAAAAAAAACACGTATATCGCCATAAAAAGAAGACGAACCGAGGAACGAAAAGAAAACCTACGCGTGTGTGTCCGTCCCAACCGAATCGACGTCGAGAGAGAGCGCCCTCGATCGGTTCCTTCGAAAACCGAAAGAGAAAGAGTTGGCTACGAAGAGAGATGGAGAGAGAGAGAGAGAAAAAGAGAGAGAAATTGAGAGGCGGGTTCTCCTGGCCTCGGCTGCCCGCTTCCATGACGACACCTGCATGTAAATGCGGGCATTATTCCGGCGTTTGAATATTTAAAACCATTTGGTTGAACGGTCGAGGAAGCCAAGAGGGGGAGGGGGGGGGGGGGTAGAAAAAGAGAAAAGAATCGGAAAAGGGAGGGGGAAGACAAAAATGTGGAAGAGCAGGACCAAGAGTTAACGAAAAAATAAAAAAAAAGACGAAAAGTAGAAAAAAAAAGGACTACAGTGGTGCCTGAGAAGCAAAAGGGTTTTCAGAAACGGGCTTGTGGGATTTTAACTTCTCTTTCTCTCGGCACTATTCTCTATCTTACTGATTGATGTTATTGAAGCTCGCGAGTCCGATAGAATGTGGAAAAGTACTTTTTTTTTACGTTTTACTTTTGTGTTTTTTTTTTAATAAATTGTAATTTGCGTTTTGTGTTAATGATACGTTTTTCGTCCGAAAGTTTTTTACTGGAGCATAATAAACTTGATTAATTAATTATTGGAATTGATCGGTCTCTTATGGTCTTTTAACAATTTATTGCATTTGATATTTTTCAATCTTTATTTAAAAATGTTTTTTTTTTGCTTTTGGTTGGTTTTATTACTTTTATTATTGTTGCTATTTTCTAACTTTTGTTTTTACTTTTTTTTTTGTTTATATAATTTATTTTGTTTTCGTATTATTTTTGGAACAGCGTTATTTTTTTGCCCGAAAGTTTTGACTGGAGCATAATAAACTTGATCAATGATTGAAATAAATCAATCTCTGTTGCTCTTCCGCACGGTTTTTCGTTATAGCGAATTTCTATATTTCCCATTAGACTCGTATTATTTTTCTACAATTTGGGTTGTTATTATTTTTGTTATTTTTCAAATATCATTTATATATTTTGTTTGCTCTCGTATCATCATTCATTCATCATTTTGTTTATTTATACAGTTTATGTATTTTATCGTTTCGTTTATTGTTGCTATTTTCTAACTTTTGTTTTTACTTTTTTTTTGGTTTGTATAATTGGTTTTTTTTCGTATTATTTTTACTTTTTTTGGTTTTTATAATTTGTTTTCTTTTCGTATTATTTTTACTTTTTTTGGTTTTTATAATTTGATTTCTTTTCGTATTATTTTTGGAACAGCACTGTTCTTTTGCCCGAAAGTTTGTACTGGAGCATAAACTATCATCATCCCTTTTTTTTTCTTTTTTTCTTTCTCTCTTTCCCTCTCTTTTTTTCGATCTTCTTTCTCTCTCTTTTTTCTTTTTTTTTCGATATCCACTCTGTCTCATGGAATCGTCTCTCCGTCTCTTTTCCACCCTCTGTCCATGACGGAGTTTATTTATTGCCGGTATTAATACCGAGCCCCGCGGAGTCGGCTGGTGATTACATAAAACTCGCTTGCCGCGTTCAACCTCGCATCCAGCATCTCTCCATCGTATTCTTTATTTCTCTCTTACGAGACTCACAGACGCGGCTCTCTCTCTCACGTATATAGGGATACGTGGTATCGTGTACTCACTCGACCGGACCTGAAAAATACTGTCGGTAATTCGTGCGTTCGACAACGCCGATACGATTTTTTTGATTTTTTTTTTTTGATTTTTATTTTTTTGATTTTTATTCGAGGATGAATCTCGAGGAACGTGATTCCCAAAACGAATACAGGTTCCGTGCAAATTTACGTTCCAAGTGTTGGCGAAATTGATCGCGGAGTTTTTTTTTTTTTTTTTCGGGAATGGAAAATCGAAGTTTGGGTTCGTGGATAAAAATTGCCAGTTTTATTGGACGTGATACAAAGTTTTTTCAAAATCGAGCGATTTACTAAATTTTTTGTAACGAACTTTCGTAACGAATTTTTCGAAATCTGAAAATTCAAAAAATGATCATTTATTCTGCAAGTTTAATCAATAAGTTCAATATTACCCATAAATGGGAAAAAAAATATTCACTCCTGCAAAATTTTTGATAACGTTGAAATTCGTATTTTATTGAATTTTAACTAGATATTATTTTAATTTTTTTTTTTTTTTTTTTTTCATTTCTTGAATCCTTACTGGCCAATTTGAGACTGAAAAATTTCTCAAACCGTTCCTTGTATTTCAAATGAAACTCTGCGATTTCAATTTACTGGAAGAATTCTTTGGATGGCTATAAACATGAAGGAATAAAGAATGGAAGCAAAAAAATTTCATTGCGATTCAAGGATGCAAACACTGCGATGTCATTATTTTTCTACGTGAAAAAACGATCTATAGATCGCTGGGGATCACGATAGCAAGAAAGAGAGAGAGAGAGAGAGTTTGATTGATTGATCGTAATTATTGCCTACTTAAAAACTACGATCAAATTTAAAAACTAATGACGTTGAAATTTGCATCGTTAGAACGCATTGAAAAATCCTTATTTGAAGTTCTTACTTTTTTTAGTACCTTTAAAGTACAAAAATCGTTGAAAGATTTTCTCGGTTATTTATTTTGTCTTTTGCGACTGAATTTTGCAAAAGATAATTATAGATACCAGAAATAATAATAATAATAATAATAATAATATAAAATAAATTTTTTTAATAAATATGTAAATATGTATTAAAAATAAATAAAATATTAAAAATAAATATTAAAATAAATATTTAAAAATATTTCAAAAGTAATAATAATAACAATAATAATAATAATAATAAGGAACGGAAAAGAATTTCCGTTCTTTCGACACAGGGCTGACATTTCCAACCATGCTAATATTAGCCTCATGAAAATTAAGTAATTACTCCCTGTTTGGGTTTGTTTGGTTTTGTTTGGGTTTGTTTGGGTTTACATTTAACGATCCAGAAAAATTAGGATACAGTCTGAACCTAGTGTACCACTCTGGTTTCGTTTGATACATAATTTCAGCATTCCCACTGATCGTTGTGTACAAAACACCAAATACCAAGCACCCTAAAAGAGTCCACTCGTACCGCGTTTCGTGAGCGTTAACATCGATTTATCGCTTAGTCATAACATTTTCTTGAGCTATCACTTATCCCTTGCGGCGCATTTAGCTCAAACAAATAGTGAGGTTTCTCAAACGTAAGCAAGATCCGCAATGCTGCGATTTCATGGTACAGAGAGTTACAAAAATAAACAGTCTTCGCATCAAACGAGTAGTGATACATGACAGGATGACGGTAAGGGATGAAGAACTCATTTACGTATTTCGGGGCTTCGGAGACAGAGATTGATTGATGGGCCTGTTATCGTCTTGAAAATGTGGAACGAAATTTGTACAATGATTCTGCATCAAATTAATCGTGAGACTCGATTTGAGATAAAAAAATTCAAAAGTACGTTTACAAATAATTTGATACCAGGCAAATTAAATAATTCAAGTAAAATTAGAGCTTCAAGTGGTTTTCATTGTTTTTCAAAATCACGTATGGCGAAATGGTCGCAATTGGCTAAATAAAATTTAAATGTTTGCACGATTTTAGTACCTCAAATTTGCGAAAAGTTTCAAAATGAATATTTTCTTGAAAATGAAAATGGAAATCCAAATGTTTTCACGATTTCAGTACCTCAAATTTGCGAAAAGTTTCAAAAGGAATATTTTTTCTGAAAATAAAAATGGAAATTCAAATGTTTGCACGATTTTAGTACCTCAAATTTGCGAAAAAAAATTCAAAAGCAATATTTGTTGCTTTCGAACGATACAAAGTTCAGTATCGAGCAAGCAAATTTAATTCAATGGTTATTAAGCTACAGTTAGTCATATGATTTTCTTTATTGGAGCCTTAATTCGGTTTTTCCATAATTTTCAAATAAGAACATTCTGGGCTGCATTTTATTATTATTGAGGATAATAAACGAGTAAGAAAATTTCCATATTTGGGAAATGTTCTTACTCACTTCTGATGCACTTTCCTGATGCACTTTCGTTTCAAGGTTATACAAATGGAGTTTACCCCAGTAGTATAAAACTGGCGTTTACCCCAGTTAAACATAACTTTCAGGCAATTTGGGAATTACGAAATAAAATAAAATATAAAAATTTTACAAAATAATAATTAAAATAATCTAACAAAAAAAAAATAAAAAAAATATTAAGAGAGAGAGAGAGAGAGAGAGAGAGCAGCTCCATTACTGTTTCCAGTTCACCGGATATTTGATGCACACTTCTTCGTTCCTCAGCTGCGATCTTATCAGATCTTATCCGATCCCCTACGTAACGAAGACCGTAATCAACCCCCCTGCCCCTCCTCCCCCTTCACCTTCAGCTCCGCAATATCTTCAACCCTTGTCCCCTCGCTGTACACAGAGCGTATGAATTTCGTGGGAAAAAAAGTATCATCACGATCGGTTCGAGTCGCCGGTCAATTTTGTCGCGAGTGCGGACAACACGATATCGAGTTCGCAGCCGCTCGAATATCGCATTTTGCAATTAACTTATACGAGGAGAAAACGAGTGAAGAGTGGAAGAGGACGAAGAGGGGGGGGGGGGGGGAGAAGGATGACGATCGCATATGCAAATTGAGAACGACACGAAAGCCCTCCTTTTGGAACTCACTTTTCCAAACTTCGAGAATCGACCAACCTTGAAGACATATTTTGGATTCCCAATGGATGGATTTTTTTAATTCCAGTGCAATCGAGGATTAACGGAGAAACGGAAAAAAAGAGAGAGGAATGGAGAAAATCAACGAAGTGGAATTTTTTGAAAACGTGGAAAAAACGAGTTTTGAAAATTGACGAATCGGAAGGTTGGAAGAAGAAAGGTCGAACGAGGATTTATTTATTCGGACATGAATTACGAGGAGTATCTGTTCACATCTTACCGGGCAGCATTAGATTTACGTTGAATTCTCTAATACTGTCAGGTAAAGATGTCGTCAGGATTCCCAGATCAACGGATTTCTCGGATCATCGGCTCAACGCCTCTTTCGACAGTGAACGATTTTTTGTAATCCTTTGTCGATTTTTTCGACAGAGATGCTATATCGTCGCCCTCGTATGTCAAAAAATCTTTTTTTTTTTTTTTGTAAAAATCCTATGAAAACTACGTATTTTATAATACGTGGTTTTAATAGTCCTTTTTATTATTTAAAACATGAGACGAAAGCACGTGAAAATATTTTAAACATTGACGAAATTAACCGTTTTTTTTTTTTGGTTGCTGTGAAGTTTGGATTTCTGGACATACGAGGTTATCATTCTACGGTGACGATAGGTAGAATACTTACGTTTCAAATTTACTGGAAATTAATGTTAAGATGGTATTGGGTAGGAAACACGAATTTCGTTGATCAGAAGGTTCAAAATTCCGAAACTACAAATTTTCTAAAGATCGTGCCAGCAAAAGCACGAATTTTGTTTGGGTTTGTTTGGGTTCGTTAGTTTGATTTTAAACCCTTGATTTTAAACAAACCCAAACAAACCTGAAAATTTACAAAATTTGTAGTTTCGGAAAATTCAAATTCGGGATTTTGAGCCTTCTGGTCATTCAAAGTCAAATTTGAGGCTTTTGAACCAAATTTGAACCTTGAAATTTGAGGATTTCAGGATTCGCGTGTCACGGATTAATAATAATTTTAATATGAGATTGAAGTTCGCAACGTTGCGACGCAACGAAAATTATTAGGTATTTCTCTATTATTATGAAAATTAAAATTAAATTAAAAATTAATTTTTCTATTTTTTTTTTACTAAAATCGTAAGTGATACACCTCAATAATTATACAAATTTTTATTATTATTTATCTAAAATTCAAATCTGGAAAAAATATATTTCTCCAAATAATGGATCTAAGGAAATAAAAAAACGAGAAAAGAAATTTCATTGCGTCGAAATGATGCGAACTTCATAATACGAGTGCGGTGAATGTGTCTCGAAAAAATGAGTGTGGAATACTAGGGTTAAGAAAATACTGAATATATGATACTTCTACTCTGCTGTTGAACGGTTTCAGGATTTTACGGTTTTTTATTATTTTGTTTTTCGATCCGAATGATGAGACTGAAATTTTCATCGTTGAAATACAACAAAACTTTTTCTCCAATTTCTTATTATGCTTATTACATAATGATGTTTTTCAGATTGGTGTAAATCACTAATTAAATATTTGAAGATAATCGAGAAAAGAAACATTGTTTTATTATAAGGATACAAATTTGAACTTATTTTCAAAATTTGTGGATTTGTGGTGGATTTGTCGAGTCGATTTTTTTTTGTGATTTTTTTTTAATGTTTAAAAAGAATATTTGCGGTGTTCGAAGAATTTACGGTTAGCGGAACAAATTTATCGTTTTTTTCCTATTTCAATTTTCTTTTTCGGTTCTCAAAAACTTATTCCAAAATTCGAGTTGAAATTTTTCCATTTAGAAATTTTCCAATTCCCAATTTTTCCAAATTTTTCCAACTTTTCCAAAAGGAAAACAATTAAAATTCGAGTTGAGTTTACCCAAGCATATCACAAAAGAAAAACAATTAAAATCTCAACAAACTTAATTTTTACATAAAATCAGTCAAACAAAAAAAACTTAAACAGTAAATTAATAAAAAAAAAAAATAAAGCAATCCAAACGATCAATAATTTTCATGATATCAACCGATTCAAACAAACCCAAAAAAACTCATCTAAACTTTCTCATTCCTCGAAACAACCTCCTGCAAAATCGAAGTCCCATATCCAGTTCCTCAAAAGATTTTCCTACTTTTACCATCAGTCGGTAATTTTGTTCTCGTTAAAGCTTCGCCACAGTGGTACTCGAATTGCAATCGAATCGATGGCCAACCGTTTTATCTCGTTTTCAACGAGGGTTACGTAATCAGCATTACGGAGTGATCTTCGACCCGATGATTCGCTGATGATATCTGATCGGTATAAAAACACGAAGGTTCGTAAATCAGTGCCTTGTTGAGATGAGGGCACAATCGCTACTTTTAATTCGGTGCTCGAGGACCTCGTTACGCGGGCGATAAGATTAACGGTATGAAAGGACAAAAAGAGTGTCGGGAAGGCAGTGGAGGGGCAGGGGAGGGGGGTAGATGAAAATACGTGTTGCACGGCTGCGCTGCGTGACATCGTGAGTGCTCGATGTTGACCGAGTACTTTGTCTCTTTTTCTCAATTAAATCGGGTTTATCGATCAATCTGATGAAGTGGATTGGACGTTGTCCGTTTTGTATATATATATATATATTTTTTGATTCCACAGAAAAATTAATTTTACGATAGCCGAAGCGAATTTGCGATAAAAGTACAATCGCGAAGTGTTTTTTTCGATGAGATTGAAATTCGCAATGTTCCGACGCAACGAAAGTCATTTTAATTTTTTAAATTTTTATTTTATCTATTTTTTAATTTTTTTTTAAATTTTTTAGTTTTTTAATTTATCTATTTTTTTTTGCGTATTTGCGTATTTTTTAAAGAAAAATAATACGACGATTTAATGGAGCAGACATTTTCAATAAATTTAAATTTATGTTTAAGTATAAGTTTAATAATTATAAATCTAATAGTAAGAATATTAGTATCAAAATACGTAGACAAAAAAAATACGATTGCTTTTCAACGATGCAACGATGCAAAAACCCAACTTTCGAAGTTTTCGAAGATTTGCGTCGTTTCGACGCGTATTTATTTATGGAAAGGTAAATAATTTAAATCTCGAGGATTTGGCAGAATTCCTCGTGGAAAATCTTGCGAATCACTGCTGGAATTTCAAAGTCGATCGAGGACAGTCGAGGAATGTCTCCGAAAAATGACAACTCTGACTGGATTCGCGATTTTTCCTGAAAAAACTGCGCGACGTTGAAAAATATATGTTTCTAAAATAAATAAATAAAATGGAAAAACAAAAAAAGCACATTGCACATTTTTGAATTCATGCAAAACATTATTTTGTATAATATAAAAAATGAAAATAATAATATAAAATATATAAATATATAAATAATGTAATTAGAATATTAAATATAAATATTATTAATATAAATAATAAAAGAATGTATAAATAACTAAATGTAAATTAAAAAAATAAATAATAGAAATAAGAAATTCGATTATTTTTGACATTTGAAAAGCAAGACTCTTTATTCCAAACAAAACTGCTATTACTGCTATTCCCCTCATTCGGAAAACTTTCGTTTTCATTGTTCTCTTTACTCGCTGAAAAGTGAGAACGGCAATGATAATTAATTCTCGGTCTTTCTTATTCCGCCGTTATTTCCATCGCTATCACTTTTTATCGTGACTCACGCCGTACCAGGATGCCTCAAAGCGTTGAAATTTGCACCCAACCTCGCGATACAAAGTCGCCAGTCATCATACTTTTCGTCCTCGTTGTCGTCTTCAGCGTCACACCCTTGACATCAGCTCCAAAGTCATCTCTTCACTCTCCCTCATCCTCTTTCTCTTCACTTTCTCTCTCTCCCTCTCTCTTCCTCTTTCTTAATTATTATCTATCATATTTTTCCGTAATTTGTAGTAACTCCATTTACGGTACTTATTTTGTAAAACCTTAAATTATTTTTGTATTATTTTTATTATTTTCTGCTATTTTTTGTATTATTTTTATTATTTTCTGCTATTTTTTGTATTATTTTTGTATTATTTTCAATATTTGTTAAGATTATTATGTTGCCCGATAGTTAATTCTAGGGTGTAATAAGATGTATCATCATCATCTATCTCGTAAGCATATTTGCAACTTAAACAATTGGCTGATGGTAGGAGTGATTTTGAATGATTTTTAGTGATTTCCAGTTAATTCATTTTATTTTCCCCATTTCATTTTTTTTTCTTTACTTGTAATTTTAGATTTTATTTTTTTACTTTGTAGTTATAGTTTCGATTTTTGTGTTTTTTTTTAAATCTTGTAATGTTATTTTATTTTATTTTTTTATTAATTTTGTTCAATTTCATATTTTTATTTGCTAATATTTTTTTAAATTTTCTTCGTTTCGGAAGTTGTAACTAGGGCATAATAAAATCTATCATCATCATCATCTCTCGTTCTCTGCCTCTCTCTCTTTCTCTTTTTCCTTCTTTCTCTGTTTTTTTCTTTTTCTCGCCTTTTTTACTCTTTCTCTATTTTATTCTGACGGTTTCAAACTGCTCGTGGACGAAATTGAGTTTTGGACGCTGGCCAGACGCAGCAAGAGAGAGTTTCGTTTTAGAAAACTCCCTCTTGTGTACTTCTCTCGATTTTTGTTCTTGTGTTAATGCTATCTTTCTCAAAAGACGTCGTCATGGCTATCTTTTCTTGTCCAGGCAATATAATAATCATCTTTATATATATATATAATCTTTGAGTCACGATTCAGAAGCTTGACGATCTTCGAGACGACAATACTTATTAAACGATAAATATTTGCTTTGAGATCTCGAGATATAAAATATGAGGAATCCACAGACGAATGATAAATTCACCGATCGATCGTCAAATAAAGTACGAATGTTGCGAAATGTAATCACTAAAAAACCCTTTCCTCAGCAAAAAAAATGTTTATTCTTTCAAAATCGTTAAAAACAAACGACAAAATAAATAAAAAGTAAAAACCCCAAAAGAATTATTTTCCACAACCATAAAAATAAAAAAATAAAAAACTTCGTTTCGTTCCGATGATCCAACCTCCCTTTTTTCAAAATTCGAACCACCCTCACTCTCGACTCACCGAAATATTCTCAAACGTAATTCATCGATTTTTTACGAATGTTGCAAAACGTAATAACTAAAAAAAACCTTTTTTCTCAGCAAAAAAAAATTTGTTATTCTTTCAAAATCGTTAAAAACAAACGATAAAATAAAAAGTAAAAATTCAAAAAGAATTATTTTCCACAACCATAAAAACGAAAAAAAAACTTCGTTTCGTTCCAACGATCGAACCTCCCTTTTTTTCAAAATTCGAATTACCGTCACGACGTACCGAAATATTCTCAAACTATGCCAACGGATGGTCTTCAATGCTGAAAATTCTATTTCCGTGGATGTGTTTTCTTTTTTTTACCCTTTTTGAAAAATATTTTCTTTTTTATTTCTTGCTTTTTCTCAATTCTTTTTCTTTTTCAATCTCGAATAGTCATAGGGACTCTGATTTACCGTGTTTCTCCGAGAGGCGTTGTTCATTATCAATTTACGACTAGCCTCTGATTCCTCCCGAGAGGAATAGTGAGCTTTTTTGCCGGAAATGAATGAGCGTAGGCGCAAGAGTAATGTGGAAGAGCCAGACCTCGGATGCCCTTGTAGATTTTTCGCACAGCCAAGTATACACATATACATTTATATATATACATATATATATGATATTCACGTCACGACGCTGCCATTGGAGGTCGTCGCACCGCCGAGCTCGATCGCGTGACACAAAGTTCGTATTTCTTTTTCGGCGACGTACAGAGCAAATTTGCGACCCCGAGCGAACCCTAGTAAAAGTCTAACGCCAAATTAATTGACGGCTTTTTCGGAAGACGTGACAATATTTCGTCGTTTTTTTTGTGTGTTATAAAAAAAAAATTTTTTTCTCGTTAATCTTTCATCAATGGGTTCTATGCACGAGTGGACGTCTAGGCAATGAATCGAACGGACGTAGAATAAAAAAGGGTGAAGATGTTATGTGGAATTTTTATGTAAAAATTTCGTTGCGAAGGAGAGGTTTTGTTGGTCTGAGGGATATCTTTTGTAACGCAGAATTCGGGGGCGAAATAGTTTTTTTGTTGCTTTTTTTCGCGATTTTATTGGTTTTGGAAATATTTTGTGTTTTTGTTCTTTCTTTTTTTTTTGTTTTTATTGTTTTTGTAATTTTTTTTTGTTTGTTCTTTTTGTTGCGAAGAGAGATTTTTTTTTTGTTAACGTTACGTAGCAACGTTTGGACGATTTGGACGATTTTTGATTTTTCAAAAAACAAAATGAAGCAAAGAAGCTAGTTTTGAGAAACTAAAAAGAATTTTTCGTTGCTTTCCAAGACTACCAACTTATTTTTTATCCTTATCCAGATCGATGACAAAAAAAATTGAAATTATGATTCGATTCACGATAAATTTATAATCGTTTTTACGAAAAAAGAGAATTGAAGTGAAATTTTGAAAAAAAAGACATGCTGGTCGGAAAAAAGAAAAAAAAATCTTTTTTTCTTTAGTCGGAAAAAAGAAAAAAAAATTATTTTTTTCTTTGGTCGGAAAAAAGGAAAAAAAATTCTTTTTTTCTTTGGTCGGAAAAAAGAAAAAAAAAAGAAATTTTGGTCTCTTTCTTCTCCTCTTCAATCTTTCGAGACCGATCGACCAAGGGTGTAATAAAGATGAGAAAAAAGGCAGAAATAAAAAGATGTTAAAACGCTCGATATATTTAAACTCGTTGGCTGTCGTTCGCGGGAGATTTGCGATTCTCGGCTCGTTTCGATTCACACTTTTCGCGACTATGTTGTACGTCCGATCGTTCCGAGCACGAAGCGCGCGTGTGGTGAAAAAAGTTCGCTATGTGGGTTTATAGTTTATCGTCGCCCACGCGACGATTCTATGCCCCAGACGAGCGCACAGTCCTAGCGTTTGTTGGCTCACCGGTTCCTATAAATACACGTACCGCGAAGATCGTGCGGTTCTGTGCGAGACAGAAGCGATTAAAAAGATCGCGATCTTAAAAAAATATATATATGGCAGTATTGGCTAAAAGTATCAAGCGTTCCGTTATTTTTTGTTTCGTTAAATTTTTCCGGACAAAAAATTAAATATCTCGCTGAAAAAAAAACATAAAATAATTTATCAAAAGCCATTTTGTAGAGGACAAAGCTAGCTTTTTTAATATTTTTTATTTCAATTTTTCCGATTTTTTTTGTAGCTGGTAGGTCATTTTGAAAATTTTGGTTTTTCTATAATTTTTTCACTTCGTAAAATCACGAGCTGGATTTTGGAAAATGGGGATCTCGCCGTTCAAGGATCAGATATTTAATAAGGACAGTTTTTGATTTAGGTTCGTTTTTATTTTATTTTATTTATAGAATTTTTGTCTATAATTTCTTTGCATCGCTATTTTTGAACAAAAATCTAGAAAAATTATATGATTTTTTAAATACATTTTTTTTCTTCTTTTTACATTTTTTGAGTATTTTTCGATGCTCCACTTTTGCAGTATTTTTACTTTTTCTTACGTGACTTTTTCGAGTATTTTTCTCGTGCTTTACTTCGTGGAGTATTTTTTTTGTGGTCCACTTTTTGGAGTTTTGTATTCTTGTACTGTTGAGCCAATTTTTTTATCCACTTTTAAAGTACTTTTTTCTAGAGTATTCTTCAAGAGTATTTTTTACACCTTATTGTTGAAATTCCAGACTATTATTTTTAAGAGTATTTTTTATACTCTAGTATTAAAACTCTCGAGTATTTTTTTTCCTCAACTTTTCTCGTGATTTTTTTACGTACTTCATTTTTCGGAGTATTTCGTCGACGAATTTTGCCAAAATTTTTCCCAATCCAAAAATCTTCCAACAAATTTTGCAAGCCCATGAATAATACGTTAAAAAATAAGATTTTTCATTGTATAATAAGACATACGAACATATAATTTTTTTTTTAAATAAATAGAGAGCATTTTTTTTAGAAGAGATTTTTATTTTTTAAAAATAAATAAAAAACAAGAGAAAGAAAGGTACACTTTGTAGTATATCTATAATCACTTTTAAAGTACGAAAAGTTTCTAATGAATCTTTGAATAAAGTAGAGTGGTTTAGCCTCGACTTTCTCTCTCTCTCTTTTTTTTATTTTCTCTCTCTCGAGTGTGAGAGACGGTAAAAGAGAAAGAGAGTGAGGAAGAAAATTCTTTTTCTTCCTCCTTCTCTTTGTATGTTCAGTACATCGTTAAGGGTGCGGATATAATACGGGTTGGCTCCCTCGGTGTTTCGAACTACTTGCTATAATTAGACAAGTGTATACAGTGTACACGGCAGTAGTTGTGGACAGAAATAACGTCGGGGCCAGTAAGAGTTCGAGGCCCTTCCTTTCCTCGTCGTCTTTAGTTACATTTGTTTCTTCGCCTTTCCCCTCTTCATCTCTCCCATCCAGGAGGATCGATTACACTTTTTTTTCGTTTCATTATCATTCGTTTCATTTCATTATCGTTATTATTTTATTTATTATTTTTATTATCATGCTTATTATTTTACTTTTTATTTTTATCATCATCGTTATAATAATTATTTTATTTTATTGTATTTTTATTATTATTGTTATTATGATTATTGTATTTTTTATGTTTCTCTATTATTATTATTGTTTTTTTATCATCACCATCATGATTGTTATTTTATTTTACACGATTTTTATTGTAATTATTATCATGATAATAATATTCGATACGAGTAAACAGTTTTTGAATTAATAAGAGTAAACAAATTTAATAGGAGTTGAAAAATTATTATAATATTTAAAAAAATTAGTTTTTTCGTAATATATTTTATCACTTTATATTTTTCAAGATTGTGATTATTGAAGATGAATAAATGATAATAATAAGAAAATAATAATAGTAAATAATAATAAATAATAATGCAATAATAACAATAAAATAATAATAAATTAAAATAATAATAAATTTAAACAATAATAAATTGAAATAATAATAAAACAAATTAAAATAAATGGAAATAAATGGAAACTCGAAGCCCATTCGATTCGCCTGCCCCCGCGTTGGGAGCCTTTCTACCTCCCTCACGATCTCGGTCTTCGCGAATTCTTCTCGTCGCGGCTCGAAAAAAAAAAGAAAAAAAAAAACTTCGTGCCGAGCTTATTACGTAGGTATTGTACTCGAGGGCTTCGGGGAGAGTGCGCGAGTGTGTGCCCACACGTTTACCCGCACAGGCACCCGTGTAATTCTTCGCGTTGACAGAGGCAAAAAAGAAATGTCGCCCGAGCGGGGTAAAGAGGATGAAGCGTACGGAGGCGCGAAACGAACGCGCGGAATTAACATTCGTGACGCGTGTGCCAACGTATAACCCGCGATACCAAAAGTTACGTGTGTGTGTGTGTGCGTGAATGCGGGAGACGTTTTAGCGTAGGCTGCGTCCTGTATAAGAGTCGTTTCGAGGACGCTGGACTTCGAGGACTTTCCCGGGAAGCTGCTGTCCTCAAACTCAACCTTCGGTGAAAAGGGGAAGGAGTTTGATCACTTTGGGGTCAATACGGGGACATTTGTATGAAGGACAATCCAGAAGTCCTGTTTTTCGAATGGAAGGATTCTTCCGATGGAAATTCAGGGACTTGTGCTGGAATTTTTGAATGGAGATTTTTTAAATTAATTTTTTTATTTTTTTTTAATTTCTTTCGATGGAGATTTTTTATTGTCATTTTTTTACTACGAACTTAAGAAAATTGGAAAATTTTTAGAGAGGTTTTCAAAATTTCTTGATGGAGATTTTTTTGTTTTATTTTTTTTATTACGAGCTTAAGAAATTTTGAAATTTTTTGAGAGGTTTTCAGAATTTCTTGATGGATATTTATTTTGTTATTTTTTTTTTATTACGAGCTTAAGAAATTTTGAAATTTTTTGAGAGGTTTTCAGAATTTCTTGATGGAGGTTTTTTAAATATTTTTTTTTATTACGAGCTTAAGAAATTTTGACATTTTTTTAGAGGTTTTACGGAATTCCTTGATGGAGATATTTTTTAATTTTCACTTTTTATTACGAACTTGAGGAATGTCGAAATACTTTCGAGAGATTTTCAATATTTGTTAATTGAATACTTGGGATAGAGATTTTTTATTTTCATTTTTTTATTACGAACTTAAGAAATTTTAAAAAACTTTCGATGGTTTTCAAAATGTTTAACCGTACGTTCCAACCTACATTTCCAACCGTCTTCATCAACGATAATTCAGAACCCAAGTTCAGTTCCGTTCATTCCCGAAAAACCAAAATCGACTTCCTAAACAGATCTGGTCTTCTAAACATTTTCAATAAATATTAACTATTTTTACGAAAGAAAAAAATTAAAAGCAGCTTTCAAAATAATTCTTAAACAAAGTTTCAAACCCTAATCATGAACAGTCGTCAACAAACCCAAACAAACCCAAGTTCAGTTTCGTTCGTTCCCAATCCTCTAAAATCAATTTCAAAAACGAAAAACAAAATATTCCAATGTAAAACGTTTCGAAAGTATGTCTGTTTCTCGAAGTAGGTGTTTGTACTCGGTAAGACAGGAAGGCTTATTAACATGCAAATACACGAATCCGGCGTAATACGGTATTTTAAGGCGATAGTCCGGCGAGTCGAGGATTTGAGAACGGTAGTTAAGCGCGAAGTTGCTGATTGTGCTGTTGCTAGTTGCAGCAAAGGAACTCGGCTGACGAGCTGGTGACCACTTTTGCGTTCCTTATACTCCTCTATCCTTGTCGCACTGCCGTCGCTGCGAAACGGCAGCTTCGAAACCGGCAGCCGGTTTAGCACACTCCATACTCCGACCAAACTCTTTTCGTTCCGAGACACGGCATATTTTCGCAGGGCCGTGCCACCAACCGTATCCTTCACAATGAGGATCCTCGACGCATGGTCGATTCAAGATTTTCAGGAAGGGAGGGGCTGAGGGGGGTTGATACGGAGGGCCGGAAGAATTTGACGGGAAGCTGCCAGGGAAACTGGAAATCCGGGTGAACGTTGACCCGGAAAGCTTTAGGAAGGGTGGTAGAGGGCTGGATTGAAATTCTAGGTTGGACGACCAGTTAGAGGATGAAGATGACGCCGAGCAGAGATTTGTCAAGAATTCTTGGGATTGTGGGACATTTATCGAGGTTTCCTTATAAAAAGGGCTTTTAAGGGCTTTTGAGGGTTTTAAGGGCTTTTGAAGGTTTTAAGGGCTTTTGAGGGTTGTAAGGGCTTTTAAGGGCTTTTAAGGTTTTGAAGGCTTTTTAGAGAACCAGTTGGAGGGTGGCCGCCGAGCAGAGATTTGTCAAGAATTCTTAGGATTATTAAAAATTTATTTGGGTTTCCTTATAAAAAGGGTTTTTGAGGGTTTTAAGGGCTTTTGAGGGTTTTAAGGGCTTGTGAGGGTTCTAAGGGCTTTTGAGGGTTCTAACGGCTTTTAAGGGCTTTTAAGGTTTTGAAGGCTTTTTAGAGAACCAGTTGGAGGGTCGACGCCGAGCAGAGATTTGTCAAGAATTCTTAGGATTATTGAAAATGTATCGGGGTTTCCTTATAAAAAGGGCTTTTGAGGGTTTTAAGGGCTTTTAAGGGTATTGAGGGCTTTGAAGATTTTTACAGCTTTTTCGAGAACCTCCTGAAGGGTTTGTTTAAGGATTTCATTATTGGAGCTTATTTGGAGGTTCTCTGATAAAAGAAGGGCTTTCTAACCCTTCATAGGGTTATTTAAGGGTCGCCTGTATAAACGAAGGGCTTCTTTTTAAGAATTTTCGTTTTGGGGCCTTTAAAGGTTTATTTGAAGATCTGGATTAAGGAAGGGCTTTTTTAAGGGTTCCCTTATTAGGGCGTTCAAGGGCTCATTTAAGGGTCCCTTGGATACAGGAAGGGCTTGAGGGCTGTGAGGACGTATTTGAGTGCTCATCCCTTATCAGGGCTCAGGATTAAGGGATCATTTTTCAAGGTTTGAAGGGCTTACTTTAAAGGCTTATTGTGACATTCCCATAGTGATCGCCACGACAGGACTAGGTTTGATTTAGAGAAGATTTTAGTTTCAGTTTTCAGGGCTCATTTGAGGATTCCCTAAATAGGGCCTTTAAGGGCTCATCAGAGAAACCTCAAGTAACATTGAGGGCTTGTTTGAAGTTTGGAACCCTCAAGGACTAAACCTCAAATAAACCCTTAAAGACCCTTATTGTCACAATAAGGGCCGAGCTCGATAGTGAGGTTTTATCGCAATTGGAATTCAACATACGAGCAGGGCGACTCATTGGATCCCAATAAAAAAGAAGGGAATCCAATTGGATTAAAAACGTTAATTACGATAAAAACTTCAGCCTGACAATGTAAGCCTTAATTATGATGAAAACTTCACCGTGACGATGTAAGCTTTAATTGCGATAAAACTTCAGCGTGACGATGTACGCTTTAATTACGATAAAACTTCAGCGTGACTATCTAACAGATAATTACGATAAAAACTTCAGCCTCACGATCTAAACGTTAATTACGAAAACTTCAACGTCACAATTCCAATCAACCATCCAGTCTGTAAAATTTTCTACAGCCAAAAAAAGAGAATTTTTAAAAAGTTGTGAATTACATTCTTTAAATTTGTTAATTATAGTTTAAATTTTATTCATTATAAAATAAAATAAAATTTTTTATGAATAATTGATAAAATAATTATAAAATTCTTTCTTTAAGTTATATTCTTTACATTTTTAAATTCTATTTTGAATTTTATTTATTATAAAATAATTAAATATAAAAACAAATAAATGATAAAAGAATTGTTAAATTAATTATAGAATTTATTTATTGAATAAATTAAAAAATTAATTATTAAATTCTTTTTTCACATTATACTCTTTACATTTTTTAATTTTATAAAAAATGTTATTTATTATAAAATAAATAAAATTTTTTTAATAAAAAAACGATAAATAATTATAAAATCCGTTTATTATATTTTAAAACGTACTAAAAAAAAATTCAGCTTTATTTGAAAACTCGTGAATTTTAAGAGGATGGGACTCGTTGTGAAATCGATGAAAAACACCGAATATAAATAAATGATAAAATAATTATTAAATTAATTATAGAATGTATTTATTGAACAAATAAGAAAATAAATTATAAAATTCTTCTTTTACATTATACTCTTTACATTTCTCAATTTTATGAATAATGTTATTTATTATAAAATAAATAAAATTTCAGAATAAAAAAAATGATAAAATAATTATAAAATTTATTTATTATATTTAAAAACGTACTAAAAAAAATTCAACTTTATTTGAAAACTTGTGAATTTTAAGGGGATGGGACTCGGTGTGAAATCGATGAAAAACACCGAATATTCATGACGAAAGTTGCAGGCTTCAAAATTCGTATCTAGAATAATCGAGGCGACAGAGATCTGGTTGATGTTCCTACACGTAATGTCGCAAATTGGCTTCAGGGCCGTGCGCCACGGAGGAGTAACCTCGCAATTTCTCTTTCGCATCCGTTAGCCCGCTACGAACGAATTGGAGCTCTTACGGGCACCAAAGAGCCTCGACGAGTGTGTACGTGGACAGAGAGGGGAAGAGAAAAAAAACGAGGTCCGCGATGCTTTAAAACCACCCGTTGAGAATTGAACGCCGGTTTTCGTGGGACAAGAGATATATAAGCTGGCCAGCCCAGCATCAGCATCGTTGAGTTCAATGAGCCCCGAATCCCGGCCCGCAGCCCGCTTTATACAGGATACACTTACACCCGTCCACGTATACTTAAGTTATTCGCAGAAGTAGAGGTTCTCCTCGGGCCTCCAGAATCATCGACTCTATACATGCGACTCACGCCTTTTCGAGCCAATTCTTTACTCAACCGAGCCAATGTTGCCTATCCTCGCGTCTCTCCTTTTTTTCAGGACCTTCGAGAACGTTTCTTTTTTTTTTATTTTTTTTTTTTTTTTTTTTTTTTTTTTTTTTTTTTTTTTTTTTTTTTTTTTTTTTTTTTTTTTTTTTTTTTTTTTTTTTTTTATTTTTTTTTT
>JAPYZJ010002352.1:0-21093 GCA_030522765.1 Ophioninae sp. B BG-2022a
TTTTCGATTTTTGGCAGAATTTCAAAGTTGGACCATCGAATTTTGCCAATTTTTCCATACATACCCCTTTGCCTCTTTTTTTGCCATTTTTCAAGTGGATTTTCCGGGGAAACTATGCTAGATATCGATACGAATCCAACGCGATTATTTAAGTCAGCCAAAAACCTTTTCCAAACCCACCAAATTAATCTCCATAGCTAATAAGAAGGTTTCCCTACGACTTTTTGAAATATCATGATTTTTGAGATTCTTGGAAAAGTAGCCGGGGAGGACGAAGAAAATTTTTTTCCGTTTTAAAAGTATTAAAATGGTGTATTTGATCGGAAATTTTCCGCTGATTACGAATATGCCCGAGTTTTTGCCGAAAGTGCAAAATTAGACTGTGAAAATGCAAAAAAACCTTTCTAGAATATTTTTTCGACATTTACCCCTAGAAATGGAGAGTTCGAGGCGAATGAAATTGTAGATATTTCTTCAAGGTATAAAAATACACCATCTGGGACCGACGAGTTCAGAACTCTACGAGGACTTTGTGGGCAATTGACATTCTAAATTCCAATTGAATGACATTCTAATAAATCCGCAAATTTCATGAATTTAATGATTTTCATAAATTTCATGAGTTTCATCATTTTCATGGATTTCATAAGTATCATGATTTTCATAAATTTAATAATGTTCATAAATCCCATGAATTTTCTACTTTCAATGAATTTCATAAATTGTCTACTCTCAATGAATTTCATAAACATCATAATTTAACGAAACAATTCGGGACCAGTGTGACTCTTTGTTATCTGAAATCGACAGTATCACCGTCCATTACCTGATTAAATCAGATCCCCTCAGGGATTCGCGCAAATCTTTGCAAGATAATTTTTCGTGCCTGCGAACTTTTTCCTCGCAACGGAATTAAAAAATGAGATAGGCCAACTTCTTTAATGTTGGAAATTGCGTGACGATGCCAGCGCGAAAAAAAAAAAAAAAACGTTGGATATTCGTTCCTGTGAGGTGAAAATACAAAGATACAATTAATGCACGAGGTGTTTCATTTTTTTTTTTGTTCCTCGAGGATTTCGTGTGTTTTTATTAAATTACTAAAGAAAAATACTCGAGTGAATTTGCTTTGTCGGTCGTTTGTGAATAATTCTTGTCCGTTAGGGAATTAACATACAAATGGGATGAAAATTCGATAGGTTGGAAGGAGAAAAAACTCGTCGTGGAAAACTCGACGATGCCAACGACCTCTATCGTGCCAGTTGTATCGTTATAGTATAGCCACGCATTCAATTGTATTCCCCGATGGTTGAAGCACGATGTCTCGTCATATCCCCCGAGGACACGCGGCTCAAGATCGATCTCTCTCTCTCTCTCTCTCTCTCTCTCTCTCGCCTCGAGTTGATGCACTGAATTATTTAATTTCCGATAGAACGTGTCTCGATAAACTTTTTCCCTCTGTTCTTGAACTTCGCGAAGGCGAAGAGGGACCGAGAGAGGTCGCCCTCCCGTGCGTTATCCTTTATCTATTGTATCGATCGAGTATCAACGAACCGAGAAAAAAAAACAGACTAAAAGATATCCTCGTTCATTACGAACTCGTTCGAAATCGGAGTACTCAATGATTCGAACCTAATTCATTTTTAAATCTCGTCGACAAAACTCGTTAACTCGTTCGCCTGATAAGAGAACTTTTATCATTTGTGAATTTTATACTTTTTATACATATATTTTGTTATTGGTCGTTTAGTCTACGTTTAGCAGCTTTGAATATTCATTATATGTTTTATGGGAAAAAATAGTCTATTTTTTAAATTAAATATATTAAAAATGTTAAACAAAAAACGAAAGGTAATATTGAAAGAAATATCGTCGATTTGATGAACGAATTTTTATAACGCAAATTACCAATTGGAAATATATTATTATTATTATTATCGTTGTTCTTATTTAATAAAAAAGGAGAATTCTTACAAGTATTGCGAAAAAATGGGGTCTTCGATTATTTACATCATTTTAATTCTACCTTGATTTTCGGTAGATATTTGGGTTAGGCTTTTCGTTAACTTTGGCAATAATTTTTTATCAATTTTATATTTTTTTATATTTAAATTAATAAACTCCCGAAAAACATTTCATAAAATTAAAAAACAAAAAAATGACTGCAAATTCTAGAAATAAATCTTCGAAAATGAAAACTTTTCAAAATCCAAAACGCGGAAGCGTGACTTTTTAGATTTTTATTTTTATATATTTTCTATTTTTTAATTTTTATTTGTGAACCTTCGCGAATAACTCGATAACGTGAAACAACAATTTGATTAATCCGTACGAGGGGAAGAAAAAGAATCTTTTTCTTTTACTCCTTTCCTTTTCGGGATTGGCCCACGCGAAACCGCACGTATTCTAAAGTTTCCGAGTCACGTGTCTGCGGCGAGCAAAGCAACGAGAAAAGTACAACCGAGTGCGGAAAGAAAGGGGAAATGAGAGAACGAGAGAAAGAACACGGCAGCGGGAAGAAGCGAATAAAAAAGTCGAGAGAAGGGAAAAACAGAGGGAAAAAGGATCCTAGGGGAAACACGAATAGAACGGTGGATAGCGGATCAAAGTTTTGGTTGGATTGAACAAAGAGAGGAAAACTTATTACGATTCCGAGAGCGTTAACTGACTTGTCAAAGGAGAAGGATCGATGGCGATCGTAACGAGCTCTCTCTCTCTTTTTTCTTTTTCTATTTTTATTTTCTTTTCATTTTTACCTAAGTATTCTTTATTTCTTAGTTTCCCGCTTAATTAGTTTTTATTTTTTATTGATCAAGACTCTGCTCCTGGTTTCTTATTATTCAAATCACTATTTTTTAGTTATTTTTAGTTTTCAGTTTTTAATTTATTTTTAAGGTTATTTTTAAGTTTAATGTAAGTTACGAATTTTCTTTTTTTTTCTCAATTCTTGTGGTAACACTGTATATTTTTTTATAAAATTTTTGCCTTTTTTGGTTGTTTCAGTTAAATTTGTTTTTCTTTTTTTGTATTTCTGTTATATTATTATTCAGTTATTATTTTGCTGTACTTTATCTTTATTTTTCAAACATTTTTGTTGAATCTTAAATTTCCCGAAAGTTTTGTTACTAGGGCATAATAAAATCTATCTTTCTGGCCTCCTCTCCCCTCCCTCTTACTCTTCCTTTTCCTCTTGTTTAAGATCTAACCGATATTTATTCTTCCGGCCTCAAAAGCTTCGATATTCTCCTCCCATTTCCGGCGCTTTCCTCACCTCTTCGGCCAGCCCCCCTCCCCTTCACCGTTCTCCTTTGCCTTAATTGTTTCGTGATAAAATAACTTTTCTCGGCTTTGTACTCGTACCCGTAACTTTTCTCGTTCTCTCGATGAAAATAAACGCCAATATTCGGACGAAAGGAAAAGTCGAGGAATATTTAACTCGATGGAGGAGGGGGGGGGGGTGGAGGTAGAGAGATATCACTCGTTGCAATTTTGCATTCTGCGGAATTCTTTGATTCCATAAGTGACTCGGCAAAAAAATAATTACTTTTGTGTACCGCTTATAAAAGACTAGAAGGGAAGAAAAGAAGGGGGGGGGGGTGGCAGGAAGGGAGTTTACGATTATTTGAATAATCACGGAAAAAAAGTTACTTATTTAATTGCATAATTCGATATATTGATTTTGTTAGAATGGGATTAAAAGTGGTTGGAAAATTTGTGGATTTTCCAAAACGAGCTTTTTTGATCGAATGATTACGAATTTTGATTCAATGATTTTGAGAGATTTTTCTTTTTTTTTGGTCCTACGAATAAATATATCGACGATCGTTTTTTTCCCGTTTATTAATGTTGCTTAAAAGATATTCGAAAATACACCAAAGTCTATTTTTTTCAAAATGCAATTTTTTTTATTTTTACCAAATATCACGAAAATAATATTTACAAAAGCAACGTTGAATTGGTTGGGTTTTTACATTCGTGTATTCTCTTCGTGAACATCGTTCTTTTTCTTTTTTTTTGGCGGTTTCCCAGTTATCCACAAAGCTTGATTTTGAGTTTAATTTCTTTTTCACTTGCGTTGCAAATTCAACTTAAATTCAATTTTGAGAAAAAGCCTCTTTGCAGCGTTCACGAAAATGATGTATGCGAGAAAAGACGGTGAGCTTTTCCAACCCCCGCCCTTTTTTCATCCCTCACTGAAATCTGTTCATTTTACGATACGCAGCGAAAAAGTTTTGAAGCCTTGACGGCGGCGAGTTCGCAAGTGGTGGGTCCGAATTATTAAGCTTCGTATCCGTGAAAGTTTCGAATCGCGGATGTGGCTCGGATGTACAAAAGAGGAGGGGGGATGCGAAAAGTTACAGCGTTTGGCCCGAATGCGAGAAGGGAAGCAAAAAAAAATGCGTTTCAACCCCCACTTTGTCATCCAATTCCCCCCCCCCCCACTTTTCGCTTCCGGATCTCTCGAATTCCCTTCGAAGGGAAACCGAACATTGGACGATCGTACGCGACAGGTTTGCACCGACCGAATGCAAATTGCAGTATCTGTGGCCACAGGACGAGTCTCGGGTGAGAGAAAAAAAAAACGCTCATGCTCAGTGAGAGATAAAGGGCGGTGAAGGGCCAGAGGATGAGAGGCCGGGAATCGAGACTCGAAAACCGGAAGGGAAAAATAGGTAGACGTTCGAGGAGAAAAAACGATGATAAGAGAGGCCCATTGGCGTAGCCAACTTTTTTTTTTTTTGGCGGGCAAAACTTGGGCTTTGGCATGACGAAAAATTGGTTTTGTGGAAAAAGAAACTTTTTTGAGGTTGAATTTACATTTTATTGGAAAACCATAAAACGTTTCTTAAATATCGTTATTTAAGGAACTGAATGGACGTTGAAAAATCGTTTTGTTAAAAACGAATTATTAAGTTTGGTAAAATAAATTAAATTCATTCTTTAATTTTTTAAATTTATTATTTTTTGTTATGTTTCAATAAATTTAATAAATTTAATTTATTCGTTTATTTGTTCATTTATTATTTATTTACTTTTTTCATAAATAAAATACAGTTAATCTTTTTAATTGATTGAAAAATTGTTCAGAAATTGTAATTAAAAAATCGTTTTATGAATACATTTTTTTTTCCTACTTTTTTTAAGACCGACCATACTCACCCCCGATCCTTTCTGACTACGCCAATGTGGGTCGGGGTGGGGAATAAAAAAAGAAAATACTTAATAGAGATAGGAATACTTTCAGTCCTGCGGAGAGCTTTCGTGCCATTTTCGTTTCCACGAGAGGTTGCGAGTTTTCCAAGCCCTTTATTCCTCGCTAAAAGAACGAAAGCGAGCAAAAAAATAAACACGTGCTAGCGTTTTGTCCCGTATCGATTTTTGCATTGACACGCAAATCCAGGACGCCACTTTTTATTTTTCCTTCTCATTTCGCTTGGAAAACTTTTTTTCGAAGCCCGTCAAAGGCTCTCGCAATTTGACTGATCGAACACTTTCGAAAGCCGAAAAAAAATATTTTCTTTGAATTTTTGTATGTAAAAAAAAAACAATAAATCCATCTCGACGATTCAAAGGGAATTTCTCGACATAAATGTTTATTTTATTTCCTATTAAATAAATATTCGAACATTTATTGTTATTTTATTTTATTAATTTTTTTTATTCGTATTTTCCGAAAAAAAATTTCATTTTATTTTATACGAAATAACTATTTAAATATTTATTTTTATTTTACTTTACCTTATTCGTTTCTTCATGTCTACTTTTCGGAAACTCGAAAAATAAAAATTCGCGAGTAAATCTTCAAATTGAATTTAATGGTAGGAAAATTCGATTTGACTTGTTGTATTTTTTTTATTTTTGCAAAATCTTTGCCGTTTTTTCGATCATCCGGCGAACGCGAGAGTCTAATCCCCGCAACGGAGTGTATCCAGTAATTTCTAATTTCCCGAGGGATTTTATGCCACGTTGGCTCGCATCTCGTTCTTTCCGGCTCCTGTATACATATAGATGAGGCATGCAACCCGTGGCCTTTTCCATCCACCCGGGGGATATTTTTAAATCGGGAGGTGTGGCGGATTTACGTTGCAATTTATGGAGAGACCCTCCCTACGGTATAGAAGCCCGCGTGATTGAAGGAACGAAGGAAAAAAATGAAACGAAGGAAAAACAAAGTGGAGGAATAAACGGGCAAAAAGGGGACAAGAAAACCCGACGGGAAATGGTCGGTCGATAGGGCCGATAAAGCTCGGTTACTTACCTGCCCACTTATATATTTTATATATCTATATATGTGTGTTCTTAGAAAGAAAAAAAAATATATATATGCATATCTAAAAAAACAAAATATACATTTATATATAAATTTACAAAATATATAAACTATACATATAATTTTTTAAAAAAACGAACGAATTTGTTTGTTTTTTATATTGAATATTTATATGTATATATTTTATGTATGTATTTTGTTAAACGAATCATTCGAATATAGATACGAAATTTCGGAACGTTTTTTTTTTATTTACGATTTTGAAAAGAACGTAGTAATTTTGAATATTAAAGTTGAATAAATGATAGATAAAAATCGATCTTTTTCTAATATTAAAATATAATCCATTATTACTTTGCTATGAAAACTGTGGATTTAATTGTATCGCTATTTTTTTTTAATATTCGTATCGCGATACTCATTTTCTTTGAAGTATTTTTCGTCGTGAAATTTTTTTTTGTAAAATAAAAATTATAATACTACTTTTATAATTTACATACTTGTACATACAAAAAATATATATGTAAATGTATATGTAAATATGAGTAAGTAAATAAATGAAAAAAACATATGAAAATAATACATAAATAAATATAAAAAATTAATTAATTGAACATTAATGTATATATATATATATATATACGCGTGAGTATGATGCTTCATTCGTCCAGATTTTTCCTCGGTCCGCAAAGATCTCACCCGCGGGATATATAAGCGGCACTTGGAGAACTTTCGAGTGCTGGGCAAACGGTGGCTAATAGCCGCGGAGACGTTCCGCCGGATTTGGCAGATTCATTTTTCTCGTGTAATTTCATCCGGCTCAGCAACCTGACGACGAAGCTGTTGCTCTTTTTCCACTTCTTTTTTCCATTGTTCCATTATTGAATTTGTTCGACTTTGTCCATTTTATTGTCGAAGTTTGTTTGGACTCGTTTATCAAAAATTCTTTTTGTATGATAATTTTGATCGCGTGGCAGAAACCTAGGAATACTTTTTTAAGCTGGCATTATTATTATTTAGTTTTAAGGGAGTTTGAAATGGCTGTCAAAATTATCGCAACGTTCGTTTTTGGAAGTTGAAAATTTAATTTTAACCTACAATTGCGAAGTTCTCGAGTGATAGGAAAAGGTCTTCTTTGATGATGATGATGGCCCTTGATTGTTCCCCTCCAGCCTCTTAAAACGGGCTAAACTTCACCCATATACGATAGGGCGAAGGTCGTTTAAGTGTCGTGAGCCCTTCCAACCTCACTTCAATTCTCGACCCTTCTCCACTCATCCTCCATCAAATAAATACTTCCCTCGTCATTATTGAGTAAAAAAAACAGGCGTGCTTTTCAAATTTCAATTTTTTTTTCCAAAAACCCTTAATTTTTGATTACGTCATTTATATAACTCAAAAATCCGAAATTTATGTCGAAAATTACGATTTTGATAAATATTGTTGAAAAAATAGAAAATTTCGAGCCTGAGAATCCACGGGTCATTGATCGTCGTCTATCGTAGACGTATTATTCCGGGAGTATAGACCGATATTGCTCGAGACAAAGAACGTTGTATCCACCGACAATACTCTCTCCTCCCCGAACCCTCGCTATTTTCGTGAAAGCTTTTCTTTCTGATGAAG
Organism: Ophioninae sp. B BG-2022a; assembly: GCA_030522765.1. NCBI lineage: Eukaryota > Metazoa > Arthropoda > Insecta > Hymenoptera > Ichneumonidae > Ophioninae sp. B BG-2022a. The sequence continues at coordinate 7,895 of JAPYZJ010002352.1, forward strand.
CTTTATCAATAAACTTCCCATGGACTCCTGGAAAATATAAAGGCACAAATTCTTGGACTTTGATTTTTGTCGATCCTAAAAAGAGGATTTGACAACAATTAATGATAAATAAAATTAGCTATATTTTTATATTGACAAAATAATATGTAAACATTTTATGAATAATCAGCGAGATAAAAAATATTAAATATATAAAAATATCAAAAATAAAAATAACGTTAAATACAGAAAATAGAAACAAGACATATAATAATATTGATAACAAAAATAATACAACGTAAATTCCAGCGGCGTTTAAAAATATTTTCTTTTAAAAATGTAAGAAAAAAATTTGATTTTTTTTAATTTACAAAGTAGAATCCCTTAAAAAAAAATTCTCCACCACTTTACTTTTTATCTTATTTTTTTGTTTGTTTCTCCGGATTTTGTCGTGCTTCGAATATGAGGGCGCCACCTTTAAATTCAATTAAAGAATGCTAAAAAAATTCTACTATTTTCAAATTTTGAAAATAAAATCCCTTAAGTAAAAAATTCTCCACCACTTTATTTTTTATCTTATTTATGGTTTGTTCCTACGGATTTTGTTTTGTTTAAAAAATGTGGGTGACACCCTGAAATAACGATCGGGGAAAAATTTGTTCCCTTTCAGTGACGAAATTGCTCGAGCATTGGGACGAAACGAATTCAAAGGTGATGCAGCGGAAGACGCAGTTGGACGCTATGCTCGGGGACAGTCAGCGTTACGAGGCGAAGAGGAACGAAGTTGAGAATTGGCTCGACCGGAAGGAAACTCGATTAGCCAGGATGCGATCCGTTGGTCATACCGCCGATGTACTCGAGGCCCAATTGCGAGAGCAAAAAGTACGTTTTTTTAAATTTATTTTTTTTTATTGATAAAGTTTGGGTTTGGGTTGGAAGAAAACGAAAAACGGAAATTCTGGGTTTCTCGAAGATGAGTCTGACGTCTTTCAATAATTTTTTATCCCAGTCTCTTCACGCCGAACTCCATCAGTACAAGCATCAGATCGACTTGTTTAATCAACTCACCCAAAAGCTCATTGCCGTTTATCAGCAAGACGACACAACGAGGGTCAAAAAAATGACGGAGATGATCAACCAACGTTACAACAATCTCAACACTAGGTGAGTTTGTTTGGGTGCAAACATTTTACTTTTTTAATAAAATTGATTGTTTATGATCGAAATGGAAAATAAAAAGTGCTAAACTATAAATTGGTTTTTGAATAATTTTTTTTTCTCGATTGTCATCGCAGATAATAATTATTAAATATTTTTTTATGATTTTGAAAGTTTCTTTATAGCAAATAACAATTATTAAATGTTTTTTTAATAATTTCTTAGTTTTGTTCGTAGCACAAAATAATTAATAAATGTTTCAAAATTATTTTTTTCTTTTTAGTCGTCGTGAATTATAATTACGAAACATTTTCAAATCATCTTATTTTTCTGATAATCACAGATTACAATGATTAATTATCGTAAAATTATTTTCCATTGTTAATCATCGCAGGCTACAATCATTGAACCTTTTTGACAATAATTTACCAAACGATATATTAATAATAATTAAATAAGAATATTAACTAAAGAATAATTGAATACGCATATTAATTGAAAAATAATTAAATAAGAATAACGAGAAACGGTAATTGAACGTTCAACGAGGCCTCGAATCAATTACAATGTTTTTTTTTTGCAAAACAAAATCCCAGCTAATTAAAATTAATTCAAAACCCAAAAAAGGTTCCTTGATTTTTGAAATTTTTTTTTTTTCAATTGCCTATCGAGAATTGATTTCGCCGAATCCCGAACGATCGACGCCGATCAAGCCGCCAAGCATTGTTATTAATTCGCAGTGTAATCAATCGTGGCAAGCTGCTCCACTCAGCGATGGCCTCCCTCCACAACTTTGACCGGTCGTTGGACAAGTTCTTGGCATGGCTGAGCGAGGCGGAATCCTCGATCGAAGGCCTCGAGGCAGAGGCGGATCGTCTAGGTGGCAGACGCGATCAGGGGGCTCTCAGACGACCGCAGCATCAGCTCAAGGTAGGATTAACGACTTTTCCTAATCTTCGCTTATATACGCTGACAAATGTATTCCTCCTCCTGCTCTCCCTTCCCCCCTTCCTCTTCTGCCACGTTACCATTTCTCCCTCGTTTTTTTTCTCTCCTCGAAAAAAAAAAAACGATTTCCCCTTGCCTCTGGCTGAACGAGAATTCTCAATTAGGTATTACCGATCGAGCTTTCGATCGACATATTTTTATCGATTTATTGATCGCGAGATCCTACCATGTATTTTTGAACTTATGGTTTTTTTTTTAATTATGTCTGCGTCGATAAAAAAAAAAGCGTCGGGTAAATCGATTTTGACAAATACATTTTTACGAAGCATTCTTCGGTGCTTGCTATTTTTGTTAGAGACGTTCGAATGGGGATATATATTTAGGAATATTTTTCGATGAGAAAGTAAAAATGTTTATAAATAATTTCCGACGAAAAAAATGTATTTAAGAATTTTTTTTAACAAGGAAATAAATATATGTAGAATTATTTTTTTTTGTCGAAAAATATTTATAGATATTTTTATTTTCCCAACTTTTATTCAAGATGTTCGATTTGGAAAATATATATTTAGGAATATTTTTTGACGGGAAAATAAGTATATCTAGGCATTTTTTTTTACTAGAAAATTAATATATCTAGGAATATTTTTTGACAAGAAAATAAATATATCTAGGAATATTTTTCAACAAGGAAATAAATATATCTAGAAATATTTTTCGACAAGAAAGTAAATATATCTAGGAATATTTTTTGACAAGGGAATAAATGATTATTTTTATCCATTGAAAGTTTGATAACTAGTGATTTTCGTTAGGTGTGAAATTATCAGTACAAAGACGAAGATAGAGTGAGAAAGAAAGATTATATCATATCAATTGTACTTGGACTAATTCTGATCCTAAAAAAAAAAAAAGAAAAAAATGCCGTCCAATTTCAGCAATATTTCCACAAATACACAAAATGATAAACCATCATCATTTTTGTCCAGACTGTGGTCCATTAAAGCAGTCTAATTTTGTCGGCGAGGATTCTATTTTAGTGATCCCGGTTCCAAGCTTTTACGAGGTAGAATAATTACTCCGTGAAACTAATTACGAGTGATTATGCACCAGGAAATATGAATTTACGTTTAATTACTGAGCTTAAATCGATAATGGAAACGTGGCAAATTGTAAATTAAAATTCGAGGTTGAAGATTCGTTGGGGTCTATCAGCGATAAAATCCGATAAAATTCAATTCGAATTTTGTTATTTCGTATCGAAATTATTAATGGTGCGATCTGATAGAATTTTCACGAGTTGACAAGTACGACTTTCGGGGTTCCTAAAAGGGGTTTTAATGAATGCCGGTTCGTAAAATCTGAATGAACGCTTCCGACGTTTAATCGAGGGGTCTCCTATAAATCGTCCCGAGCTTCTGATACTCCGAAGAATTACCTCGTGAAGATCGGCGAGGGCCGCGTTTTGCTCTCTTATTCGAGCCTTCCTATACGTATATAAGACTCGGCCTCTTGGATGGCTGTAAAACCACCGATGCGATCAGATTACAACGAGGAAGAGAGAAGAAAAGGGCGCGAGGTAGAAACGGATGAAGGGCAGAGGGGGAGGGGGGGGGGGGGGGTTAGGAGCTCGCTATCGATTGCTCACTTTCCAACCCGCTCTTCGTCTTTTTTTCCTCACCTCTCTTCCTTTTTTCTTCCCTCCCTTTCTTACGCGGTGTCCCGCACCGAGAGCTCGGACAATAAAAAATTCTCGCGTCAAAACAGTTTTTTTTTTCCCTCTCCAACGAAAGGTGAAAATGATTTTATTTTATTTTTGAAGAATTATTTTTATTATTTAGTATTATTTTTAAAAAGAATTATTTGTTATTTTTGTTTATTATTTTTATTATACGGTATTTTTTATTTCGTAACATTTAGGTAAAATTGAAATATTATTTAATTCAATAAAAAAGAAAGATCCAACTTTATTTTTTCACCAAGAATGATTTTTTTTCTTATTTTTAATCGTGTTTTTATTTATTATTTTTGTGTTTTTTTCGGCGGGTAAGTTATCGATCGAACGTAAAAAGAGATCGCAGAGGAGCAGTAGTGGGTTGGGTGACCGGAAGCCGAGAAGAAATAGTGGGAGGAATAGAGGGTGGATTTTCAAAGGATGGGGTTTTAAGAGGGTAAAAAAAGTTTGAAAAAATAAATAGTACCTGCATAAACAGTATAAAAAATAGTCCATCGCGGCTTGGTAATTCGAAAAGAACACTCGTTCCGCGGAGTGTTTTTACCCCGACCCCTCACGAGAGCCAGACTTGTCCGCGGGGTCTTATTATCCCTGGAACAATTTTCCCTCACTCGAGTTCCGACAATGCCAGACGCGAGAGCTCCTCTATACCTCGCGCTGCGCATCTTACTTCCGGAACAATCACGAGAAAAAGGCTCTTATCGTTCGAGACTCCGCTTGTTTGTTCAACCCGAGCTTTATTTTTTCGTCTCTTACAACCGAGCCAATTGAGCGACCAACGGAGAAAGAACTCGTTGCAAAAAATGAACGAATCGCTCATTTTTTCCAACCGGTTCTCGGGGGCAAAAGCTTCCGGGTAGTAGGTATAGACGATTTTCAGAATAAAAACGATTCTTGGAAAAGATTTGTGAAAAAATGTATTGGAAATAGACTTTTCCTTGTATAATATTCACAACCAAAAATAAACCCAAACACATGGATTTTTTCTCTCTGGAATATTGATGAACCCAAACACATCGATTTTTCACCTTAGATAGTGGAATAGGCAAAATAAATCTAAACGCAGTAAATTTTTCTTTCCGAAACATCGAGATCTCAAACAAACCCAAACGCATTGATTTAAACTTAAAAACCTCTAAAATCGAAAAAAAACACAAATAAATCGATTTTTCCCTCAAGAACATCTACAAACCGAACCGAATTAATTTTTCCTTCTAAGACATTCATAAAACTCAGACAAGCCCAAACACATCGATTTTCCCCTTAAAAACCTTGAAAATCCAAACTAAACCCAAACAAACCATGTTATCCATCAAAGACACGATAAAAAGTCAAAGTGAGCCCAAACCTAGATAGATTTTACCTTCAGACATTCATAAAACCCGAACGAACCCAAACAAATCGATATTTCCATCTGGAGCAAAAACCAATCAAAAAAACATCGAAAAGGAGGAATAATTCGTGATGCATAAATATTTATCGACGTTGGTTCATGAAAATCTGGAAGCGATCAATCAAAAAGAAAAAGTATCGACAAATAATAATCGATAGCTCAACGGAAAAAAAAACGGGATTTTCGATTAATCGATAAAACCATCGTTCATTCGTTTCGCCAGCGTTGAGAAAGATCGGAGGAAAGTTATATCGAGAAAAGGTAAACTCAGGAAGGGTTATGTAGAGATCGAGTCGTTCCGGAACCAAAGAAAAAAAAAAAAAAAAAAAAGGAATCCGCAGGGAAGGCAGCCCAGGCACTTTCCCTTTCTCGTTTCATCGCAAACAGCGCCAATCGATAAAACACACCGTGAACGCTTGGTGTACGCCCGGAGAACGAAGAATCCTGATGGGAAGACCGTCAGACATAATTACTTCCACTTCCACATTTGTTATCCAATTTCTCGGTTGTACCCTTGGTGTCTTCATCGTTGAACGTTCCACGATCATAAAAAAAGGCTTCCGAACGCGTTTTTTTCTCGAAACGATTGCCCATTGAGAAGATTCTGATTGTCCTGAGTTCGTTTGGGTTACAGTGGAGTTGAGCCAATCCAAATGAATGGCAACCCTCGAAAGTTCGACCGGAATGATCCCAGCGGTATGATTGACAAGCCAATCCAAACCGCGGACTTCACCTTGTCGTTTTTCCACCTCGTCCTCCATGATGCCTTCATCGTTTGCCCTTCCTCCCAATTGACCTCCCAACGACCGTTAGGGTCGAGGACACGCGCTGACGTGACTTGCCCTTTTCGACAATCTACTCGATTGCTGCCCTCCTCGTTGGACACTCCACCTGTTCACGATTGCACGTAAATGCTCGAGCCATTATCGAACCTCCGTCAGAAAGAAACAGCCCCTCAATTGGAGCTGCCAGCGTATTAGGCCAATGGTCCGATCGATAGTGACGATTTTGGGAACGAGCGATCTTGAAATCTCTGGTGGACCTTCAAATGTAGTGTCTCTGAGTTCGTTAGGATTTGTTTCCTGAATTTGTCTCCTATCGATGGGAGTTTGTTTGGGTGGAGTTTGTTTGGGTTTGCTTCTTGGCAGACTTACGTTCAAGCGTAGTTTGTTTGGATGCGTTTGGGTTTGCTTCCAAGTAGCTACGTTCAAACAGAGTTTGTTTGGGCTTGTTTGTATCTGGGATTGTTTGGGTTTAGGTTCCTTCAGTTTTGGACTTGTTTCCTGTTTGGGTTCGTTTTATTTTGAACTTGTTTCCTGTTTGAGTCCGTTTCGTTTTGGCCTTCTTTCCTGTTCGCGTTTAGTTTGGGCTTGTTTCCTGGCAGACTGGTACTTTGAAGCGTGGTTTTTTTTGGGTTTCTTTTACGAGCAACTGGTACGACGTTTGGGTTTGTTTGGGTTCTTTTCATGGCAGATCAATAAAGCGTAGTTTATTCGTCTGCGAAATGTTGTATTCTGTCTAGGCTCATACGTAAAAAGGTTTTAACGAGCAAAGTTTATTGCACTCGAGTGGAGGGAATAGCGGGGTTCCTCACAAGCCGGTGGGTGGTGAGGAACGAGAGGGAATAAATTTCCATGCATATGCAAGGGACTCGTGAGCCTCCTAGACATTCCCTACGTGAATTGCATCCCCCATCATGTGGGGTTGCATCAAGACGTCCCTATAGAGATACGAGGTGCATCAACGACCTCGTGGGAACCTTCGTACGCGAGTTCATATCCTCAATTGTGCATTCTCCCCGACTCTTTCATCAATAACCGCGAGTCTGTGTTACAGGTGTGTCTGAGCTCTCTCAGAGACTACTAGCACCCAGCAAACCCGTCCCGCCCACCCGTGCGCGCGGAACGCGATTTCTTTTTTTTTTTTTTTTCTTTTTTTTTTCCTCGTTATACCGGTAGCTTCGAAGTTCCAAGAAGTGGCGAAAGGTCGATACGGGATAGCCCTTTTTGGCGAATATCTTACGCGCATGCGCATTAAGGCGACGCAGAGGGCGTCCGGAGCAAACTCTCGGCCTTTACTCGGTCGGTAAACGGCACTCGGTTGGTAACTTACCGACCGAGTTTACCTGCCGATAACTTACCGACCGTTTTCCTGTTTAGCGCTAGTCGGTAAAGTAGAAAACGTAGATTTTGCTCGAATGAACTAATTTGAAGGCAATTCACTGCGGATGCATGTTGATAAAACAGGGATTGATACTTCCGGCGGCAGTTTTATCGACTGCCAGCCTGAAAGACCTGATCCTTGATCAGTTTTGTTGAAGGACGTCAATTGGCTCGTGAACTGCTGGTTTCTGCTGGTTCTAGGCGATTGCTGATCAGGATGTTTTCCAGTTTGGTTACTTTTGATGGAATTTCAAAATGGATTCACTGATCGGTCGATGGTTATGAAACGTGACGATTCAGGATTAGAGAGATATGGAGTTGACGAGGGTTGGGTTGATACTCTCTTCATTGATTGCTTTCTATTGATGATGACGATGTTGCTATTCGGGGATCACATTCCCCTTTGAATATTCAAGAGAAATTCTCCGCACGGTCCAACCGGTCACAATGGACTCCCAGCTGAGCTGATTGTTACTCCACCGTCAAACTGTCGAACCTCATTAGAGGAACATCGGAGGGTTTCTGGTTACCTCTTCCTAGTTAGGAAGTTAATGAAGCAGCTTTCATAACGGACAACCTAGCTACACTTGCCCCTATCCTTTTCAAGGATGATGATGATTATGGCATTTGCGGTAGGAAAGTAGATTTCGTAGGACGTTTAACCACAGACCAGACGGCGACGTCTGGTTGTTCTCCAGTTGTCGAGTATCAGTTTGTTCTTCAGCTTGTCCACACAAAGCTACCCAGAATGAACAAGTTTTGGAAGCGGATATCACCACCAAGTTTTCCTTGAAAGCGTTGAAAAGCAAGGTCTTCGCGGTCGTGCAGTTCGTCCGGAAAAGCAAACTTTGAAGCTTGTCCAATTAGGAATAGACTCTGTCCAAAGATTCGTCCTTCAACGAAGTAAGAATCTGGTCTTTTTGCTTGACGGTTCATAAGTAATCGCCGAAACGTTCAAGTCTTTTGGAACCGTTTTTGGGATCACGATAGCTTCCTGTTTTAACGACAATACCAGAAAGATGAAACGTTGACTACCCTACTACTATCCACGTTGCGATACAAGGATGTACCTACCTCATCCCACTATCACGAATAAACCTAGCTCTGATAACGCTGCGAACAGATGTCGCCGTCTGGTGGCACAAGCAGCTACGCGCCACGACCAAACTTTACAATACCGTACATCTCTTGTGCAATCGTAGCCGCGTGCTCCTCCCCAACTTCCCTTCTAACCCTGGAACGTGGCTTCACGGACTACGGGACGTTACGTGCCAAATCGAACTTCGCCCTCACTCTTCTCTCTTTGATTTTTTTTTCCTTTTTTTTTTTGCTTGAAGACCTTTCCTGAAAAATGCACTTTTTTAATCCGATCGTCATTAGAAGACAATGCCAGTCAGCTAGAAAATTTCTGAAATTCCAAAATGGACTTTGAGGGATATTAAAAAAATTGATTTTTAAGAATTTTTAATATTGTTTATTAAAAGTCTTCAAAATCCATTTGTTTGAAAAACCACGATTTGAAAAATTGAGATAAAAAAAATTCGGACGAACCTTAAAAATTGATTAAAAAAAAAAAAAGTTCAAAAAAAATTAATAAGCTCTCGGCCTTGAACGTGGACATATATATGAATATATATATATTATTGAATTATGAATAAAAAAAGTAATTATTAAAAATTAATCACATAATTCATAATGAAAAACTTTTTTTCCACAAACCCAAAAATTAATAAAAATACAATTCAACAAAACTGAATGAGCTCTCAGCTTCGAACGTACCCATGTATATAATCCAATTACTAATACAAAATAATACATCAAAAGTAATCGAATAAATAATATTAAAAAAACTTTTTTCCACGACGACAAAAGATAAATTGCAAAATCGACAAAAATAAAAAGGCCTGCAGCAACGAATCATTACATCACGTAACCCAAATATCTCCCACCACTAAATACTAAATTAAAAAAAAATCAATAAATAAATAAACCCTCCCATATAATCCTTCAAAAATTCATTTGAAAAATTAATTTTTCGAATTCGGGTATTGAATAAACGGTTATCAGATACGTGGACAAAAGGAATATTAAAATATCGTCCGTCGTGATAAAATATGAATGAGAATTAGGACGGATGTCCCTATATATAGAAATATAAAAATATCCCTATAGAAATACAACTACACGTGTATCGTTCGGTTTCCTCCACTGAGAGAGCCAACCAGTAGTTTTGCTGGTATTAGGTCCCGAGTGTGGCTCGGACAGGGAAGCCCTTTATGCTCCCCACGTTTCAAAAGGTTCGGGATGTGGAGCGTACACGTGAGCCAGTCAGAAAAAGGGGAATTGGGACAGGGGGGGGGAGGAGTTTCAGCGACTGTCCCGCGAGGGATAAATTACTTGTATGCATTTTTCATACAATTGGAAAATTCGGGAGCGGGGGGGGGGGGGGGTGGCGAAGGGTGTATGTGCGCCAAAAAGCAAGCGGCCGGAGGTACTGCGTCACCGCATTCCGACACGAAGTTGCAACGCAATAAATGCGAAACTTTTTTTGTCCCCCATCCCTCGTCTCGTTCGCTGCGAAAGCTGCAGTTAAAATCCTCCGGATTTTTCGTTCCGCCCTTAACGTTGTCCCGGAAAAATCTCTACGTGTTTAATTGACCGAGAAACATTTTTGGAATGATTTCAAATTTTTGTTGTTCAAGCTCGTGAACGAGTCCTGGGAATAACGATGAAAATTAAGGTACCATATCTGAGTGAGGAAAAAAAATGGGAAATTTTGGATATTATGTCGAAAAGTTTTCGTCGGTTTTCGAGAACGTTAATTTTTTTCGGAAGCGTATATGTTAAGGGGCAGCGGCAATTTTTTTGCGTAAAAATTGTTGTAAAGGGGAAAAATATTAATCAGAGTAGATTTTTTAAATGTGTTTTTTAGTGGTTTTTTTGCCGGTAAAAAATCTGACATTTTTGGTTTTTAAAAATCGTATCATGAAAATGAAAAAAGTGCGTTTTGAAGCTACAAGCTTCCAGTTTCGACATCTCTTAACAAAAAACCATTGTGAGCTACGATTATCGCGCAATCACAACAAATATCGCGATATCCCTCCCTCACTTATTTTCCGAATGAAAATTAAAAAGCCCAAAAAAAAAACAATTTTTCGAACAATCAATGAAAGGATTTTGCAGCGAGATTATTCAACTATCCAAATCTGCTCTTCAAGTTCCTCTGCTATAATTAGTCCCTGAAATATCGATGATAAAAAACAAAAAATCTTTTTTTCCCTGAAAGTCATAAATCTCATAATAAAATCGTCGTAAAGATGCCAATGAAAATCCAATTTGAAGCTGAATAAACAAGCTATTTACCCAGCACAATAATTGCACCAAACAATTTTCTCTTCACCTTGCAGAGCCTCGGAAAAAAATACAAAAATTTGGTCAATTTTGTCGTTTTCTTCGTTACGCTTTTTTGCCCCCCCCCCCCCTCTTCTCTTTTCCCCCACGACTCGGCGTTTCTTCTACATCGTGTCGGACGTTCCGTGGTGAATTAATATGCAAATACTCAGGCAAGCGGACTTGGTCTCTTCGCAGTTCGCGAGTTAGGGTGACCGCGAAGCGACAGTGGCGAGTGCAGTTTCCGGGGGTTTCGTACGCCTGGGAATGAGAACCTCGGGAATGCGAGCATCCCTGTGCTATTTCCGGGCAAAGCGACCGAAGACACCGCAGACGCGTTACCCCGCATTGTACATATTCGTGTACACAAAGGGGTTGAGGGGGTTGGGGGGCGGGGTCAAAAAAGCTTTCGAAGTATTTTGAGCCCGATAGAATTTGGTTCAACGGGTTCTAGGTGCAAAGCCAAAAAACGTTGGTTTTTAACGATTTTTTTTTGGAAAAGTATTTTATTAGGGCAAAACGAAAAGTATTGGGCGATGCAGTGGCGTCTTTTAGCTTTGGGTTAGCATTTTTTGTTTTCAAAAATATTTGTTTGGAAGCCCCCTGCTGGTCGTCGAAAAAAAAGTATCCGCCAGTGAGCCGGAAGATAGGTTTGGATTATCGGAAATGAAAAAAACCAAAAAGATTATTTTAAGGGATAAATGAATCCAGGTATTGATCGAAGGAATAATCGAAATTTCCATTTTTGACAACACGGTGGCTCCGGAAACATTTTTGATTTTCGATCAATTTTTGTTCGTTGAATCGTTCAACAAAAAAATATAAATAATTATCGGATATCTTATTCCTTCGATTAATATCTGAAGAAAATATCTGACAAGGTTGTGTCAAAATTTCAGACTGATCGATCAAACCGATTTTTGAGAAATCGTGCTCAACGACTTTGAAACACTTATGCAATAAAAAAATCGATCCTGATAAAAATAGTCCCGTTTTCAAAGTTACCATTTCCCAGGAATTTATGGATTTCACTTTTGGGTTGAAGGGGTGAGGGGCAGGGAGGGACAGAGGGGGTGCGTACAACCCTCGAAATCCAGTTCAGCTTTATTTAAATTTCTCTGTGGAATTTTCGTATTAGAAAGACCGCGAGCTTTTCGAGATACGCAAAGGACAGAGGACTGACCTAGATGCACCCTGACGCGAGCTTGACACAATGTGAACGTCTCGACTTAAAACTACGCGCTTTCAATATCGCCGAGAGCACTTTTCTTTCGTTATCTCCCCGGGGTGGAGGAGCTGTGAATCGGGGTGCAAGATTCTTTTTTTTTTTCGTACGAAGAATGGGTAAGAGGGACTCGGATATCTGGTGACGTACCAGTCCAGTGGGAAGTTACTTTTTTCTTCTTCGAAGGGGTTTCGTTGTTTTTTCGATTTGTTTTTTCTTCTTAAAAAATCAACCAGGAAGAAGAATCCTCTACTAAAGAATAGAACGAATCCGCTCTCACCCACAACAACAACGCCACGAAGAAACGGTTTTCGCGGTTTGTTTTCTTTTTTTCTTTCCTTTTTTTGGAAGGGGTTGTTTCTTTCTCTTTTTGCAAAATAAGAAATTGAAGAAAAAGAAGTTTGTGAGCAAAGTGAGGAGGGTTGTTTTTTGTCGTAGGGAAAAAATGATTTCTATGGAAAGAAAAGCCTTCGAAAAAAAAAATTAAATCTCCTTCTTCCCAAAAAAACAACCATTCCAAAAATATATTCGAAATCCCCTTTACCAGAAAAAAGCAACTCTAGAAAAATATGTTATATCCCTTCAAAAAAAATGTTTACACTCCTTCCTCCAAAAATGAAAAAAAAAACAACTCCAAAAAAGCTGGGAAATCTCTCAAAAAAACAACCCCAAAAAATATTTTCCCGTTATTTTTTCTTCTTATTCTGGGTGTGGAGGGATTGTTTTTCGAGGATGTTTTTTTCCTATTTTTGAACGGGCTGGAGGGGTGTTTTTTTGTGGTTGTTTTTTTCTCGAAGGTGTCTTTTTCTGTGGTTGTTGTCTTCTAGGTTGTTTTTCCGTGGTTGTTTTTTTCGAGATTGTTTTTTCCATGGTTGTTTTCTTTGAGGTTGTTTTTTCCGTGGTTGTTTTTTCCGTGGTTGTTTTCTTCGAGGTTGTTTTTTCCGTGGTTGTTTTTTTCAAGGTTGTTTCTTTTTCGAGGTTGTTTTTTTTTCCCGAAGTTGTTCTTTTTCTCGTATCTTTTTATCGAAACTTAGCACCGTACAAAGTGTCGTTGCGCGTGTTGCACCGACCTTTTCCGGGCCGTAGCATTTTCCGAAAAAGACTTGGCAATCATACGCTGCAACTGTTGGACGTTTCCAGACGCGAGGATACGTAAACTCAATTATTTCGACATCAAAGCCCCTTCTTTGCGACGTTCTCTCCCCCCCC
>JAPYZJ010002353.1:0-25868 GCA_030522765.1 Ophioninae sp. B BG-2022a
AAAGTAGTTGGGACGCTCGAGGTAGCAGTTCTAACGGTCCCGTGCCTATTGTCCTTCAAGTTAAGACGCACCGTGCGAGCGAGACAAGTGACGATTTATTTAAGTGCGAATGAAAGAAAAAATATTGTAGAGACCGGTTAGGGATCCTTGTGACCCTTAACTTGAACTTAACTTAACTTATTTATATATCTTTTTTTTTTCACTGTGTACGAACAACGGAAAAATGCACATTCGAAAGGTCAAAGTCCAGAGATTCAAAAAAACCGAATTTTGAGTATATTCGGAGATCTCGAAGGGCGGCAAGTGTTTCCATTGAAAGTGCTGAAAAGTGGGGGCGTCTGAATGCATCGGGTCAGATGAGAACGTTCAATTGCGCGTACAAAGGGAGCACTTGGGTTCGGTCGGGAGTCGAGCTCGAGAACACCGCCAGAAGTGTCGCCGTATAATTGAATTTGAGCGGCAATTCCGAGGCGTTCGCACGTGCAATCAGAAAATGTTTTTTAACGGGCGGAAGTTTCGATCGCGGGAGATCGGAGTAACCGGTTCGGTGCAGTGCGGACTCGTTCCATCGGAAAACATTAGACTTGGGGGATAGATAACGGACAGTATTCCTCCGTCTTCCCTAGCAGCGTGACTCAGCCCACGTGTAATTGAATGATTAACGGCTAAATGCATCCGCATCGATCTCTATATACCTTGGTGCATATACAGACCCGATCCCCTTATATCGAAGCCTCCGTACCAAACCGGCTATCCAACTTTACCACCATCACCCTATTATGGAAAATACCTAATTGTAAAGCAGCACGGACTTGTTTTACACAGTGGAAATTCATCCTCAGTACGATACGGTCAATCACGCTCGCAATTTAAACCTTCCAACACCCTTTTACTCAGTGTCCAACCAACCCCTGATCTCTCTACTTTGGGACTTTCAAGTAATTGCTTTCTTCCCCAACATTGCGCATTTTAGCCTTTTCATTTTTTGATTTTCAAAAAATAGCTTTCTTTTTCAACAGTGCGCAGTTTAGGCTTTTCATTTTTGGAATTTTCGAAAAATTTCTTTCTTTTCCAACCGTGCGCGGTTTATGCTATTAGGTCCACAACTTTGCTCCCGCCGTTTTTCAAAAGATGGCGGTTGTCGTAGGGAGAAGTTGAAATATATTAATCACATATGTCAAACACTTTGTTTTGACATTTGTAAATATAACCCTGCTTTGATATAACGTAATGTGTGTTTGGATCATAATAAAATGTTTATTAAATATGTCGGAATTTAAACCGAATTCTCGTCATTTGCGGGAAGTATTGCGTTTTATTTCAATATGAAAAAAATCTACGGCTGAAGCTCACCGGATTATCTTAAATACTTATGGTAAAACGGCTATTAGTATCAGAACGTGTTGGGAATGGTTCCATGGCTCAAAATGGCTCAAACGATACGCTTTGCGTTTGGTGGGACCAACTTGGCGTAATTTATGATGAGCTCCTGAAACCGTCTGAAACCATCACAGGTAAACGTCATAGAACGCAATTGATGCGCCTGAGCCGTGCTTTAAAAGAAAAACGGCCACAGTACAATAAGAGACACGATAAAATTATTTTACAGCATGATAATGCTAGACCTCACGTTGCCAAAGTGGTGAAAAATTGGATCGACTCATGGATCTTATCGAAAGATGAAGAATTTTTTTGCCGCGGGTTTCGCTTGCTGCCCGAGAGATAGGCGAAAGTGGTAGCTAACGATGGACAATACTTTGAAACTTAGTGTATGTAATCGTTTTGTTGTAATAAAGCCCCAAATTAAAAAAAAACGGCGGGAGCAAAGTTGTAGACCTAATATTCATTTTTGAATAAAAAAAAATTGCTTTCTTTTCCAATAGTGCGCATTTTAGCCTTTTCATTTTTGGATTTTCAAAAAATAGCTTTTTTTTCCAACAGTGCGCAGTTTACGCTTTTCATTTTTGGATTTTCAGAAAATCGCTTTCTTTTCCAACAGTGCGCAGCTTAGGCTTTTCATTTAGAGATTTTTGAAAGAATCGTTTGTTTTTCTTTATTCTAGTTTTCAAGACCGAGGGGTAGTACAAAATCGATCTTTTTTTTTATTTTGAGATTTTGAATTCTGGGGTTTTTAAGAAATCGCCCTGTTTTATTCTCAGATTTGGAATTCTAGGGTTTCGAAAAATTCTTTTCTTTAACCCTTCGATGTTGTATTTTAGTATTTTGAAAGAAAAAGGTTCCTTTTTATTCTACGATTTTGAATTCTAGAATTTTGAAAAAATCGTTTTTTTTACTCTAAAATGGTGATCGCAAGGATTGAAAAAAAACAAACTTTTTTTAAAATACCAATATTTCGAACTCGGCCCGTTTGGAGATAAAAGCGGTGCGCGTACTTACCCACTGCGCACGGCAACCCCGAACGACTCTAATCGTTTTAGAGAGCGCCCGGTAACATCGATTTCCAGAATAATCGATTCTTCTACCTCACAAAAAAATTCCCCGCAAGAAAATCGAGCACTGGTGGTTCAGGAAAATAAGTCAAAGGAAAAACAAATGCAACAAACTAAAAAACAGTTAATAAATAAATCCATAACTCACATTCCAAAAAATCATGTTTTTTAGTTCAACAAAAAACGTTTCGATTCGAGTGAGAAATAAATCGAAACGAATCGATACCCTCAAAACTGTCTCGCGATAAATTCCCAAAATTTCAACTTCGATTTGCATCCCTCGAGGGCTTTTTGGGAAAAAATAGGAGAAAATATGAAAACAACTGGCACGAAGAGTATAAAAACGGTTGGGGGGGGGGGGGGAGAAGGAGGGAAGGTTTCCCTCGGCAAATCTGATCCGTAACATAAATCAAGGGGCGGGTAATAGGATAATGCCTCAAGGGCAAGGAGAAGGGAGGATGAAGGGGTTTGATCCGTATGGGTGATCGATTCGGCTCACGCACCGGCTTTAAACGATGACACGTACGTTACGTTTAGTGCGAGGAGCGCCGTGGCGTTCCATCCCGCGAGAGGGACTCCCATGGCTCCCGGGGAATGACAATTCGCTCGCTCGAAATTTACGAGCAAACGGGTTTCCAGAATCCCGAAACTTGCCTCGCCCTCCTCATCTCTTGCGGCGTCAAATTCGCGGCTGACGGAAACTCGTATATCGTCGCATCAAACTAAACCGAAAGTTCTCGCGTCGCGTCAGTTTCACGTTCAACACTGTTATGATCGTTGTCCTGAAGTTCGATGCGCCTAAACAGGGTGATCGTTGTAAAACGCCCAATTGTAAGCGTACGAGAATCATTCATTAATTACCCCATTTTCCATCGAAAACAAAACACGACTTTTTTGTTACAAATATTTCCTGTGCGAAAATAACTAGTGATTTTGAAGATTAAATCGCCACGAAATGAAATTGGAATTTTCAATTTTTATTAAAATGTTGTCATGCATTTTGCAAAAAATTTATAACTTTAGAAGAGTATAGTCATTATTTATAATTTTAATAATTTTAGTATCGTATAGTACGTATTCGAATTTTAAATTTTGAGAAGAAATAAAAAACTATTACAAAATGCTTTATCGTTATGAGATTTTAATGTGTGATTTTAAAAAATATGTTATTAAAGTCATTTATTATTTATACATTTTGATTATTATACGTGGACTGCAACACATTTTTTTTAGTTGCTCGAATTTTTATTCACGAATTTGCTTAATTTCGATTATTTATAATGTTCATAACTAAAATTATTAAAATTATTTATAATTTTACTATAGTATAGTAAGTACTCGAATTTTCAATTTTGCGAAGAAATAAAAAAAAACTGTTACGAAATACTTTATCGTTATGAGATTTAAATGTATGATTTTTTATATGTTATTAAAATTCATTTATTATTTATACATTTTATTTATTATACGTGGACTACAATAAATTGTTGCTCGAAATTGTTGCTAATTTAGTTGCTCGAATTTTTATTCGCAAATTTGCTTTATTTTTGTTATTTCCGAGAATACTCCATTTTTTGACAAATCATACTCGTTCCGAAAATATACTTTTTTTTTCGAAGTTGCCTGGAAAAGTTATCAAAAATGGATTTTTTCTCATATACGCGTTGGACTTTTGCGCTGTTTGCCTTGGGCCGCGATCATATACATGCCCCGGTACGAGTTATCGCCCGCTTTATCTGAGTGAATATAATCGGCGGTGTGGGAGAAGGATATCGCTCTCGATAATAAACAGCTATCAATATCTTGGGAAATTTTTCTCTCGTGACGTAGTTTCCAAACAAGGTGGGGTTTACCGAACAAAAAATGTAAATTCATTTGAGATGACAATTGTATACCTCGACCATCATTTCTTCTGGTAGCATTCAGTTAGCAAACTGTAATATAAATCGTATCTGATCCTGGATCGCTGTTTAGGATCAGCAATGATACTTTTTGTTTTTTCCTTTCCACCATTAATCTCTCAAAAAATGTTTTGTGTTAAAAATGACGTTTTAGGAATTAGGAAGGGTTAAAATTTCGTTCCAGAAATTGGAAAGGTCCGATATTTTGTTTTAAGAAATAGTATAGTTCGAAATTCCGTTCCAGGAATTAGGAAAGTTCGAAATTTCGTTTCCGCAATTACAATGATTCAAAGTTTCACAATCAATTTCTCAAAAAATGTTTTGTATTAAAAATTACGTTCTAGAAATTTGAAAAGTCCGAAATTTAGTTTCAAGAAATAGATTGCTTCGAAATTTCGTTGCAGAAATTAGGAAAGTTCGAAATTTCATTTCCGCAATTACAATGGTTCGAAATTTCATTTCCGCAATTACAATGGTTCGAAATTTCATTTCCGCAATTACAATGGTTCGAAATATGGTTCGAAATTTCACAATCAATCTTTCAACAAATGTTTTGTGTTCAAAATTACGTTTCAGGAATTAGCAAGGTTCAAAATTTCGTTCGAGAAATTAGGAAGGTTTAAATTTTCGTTCACAAATTAGGAAGGTTCAAAATTTCGTTCCAGAAATTAGCAAAGTTCGAAATTTTGTTTCCGCAATGGCAATGATTCGAAATTTCATTTCCGTAATTTTCCGTGCGAGGTACGATATTATCGAATTGCAAGAATTAGTGCAATACTGTAACCTCAAGTTGACGTCTCTCTCATTGAACTCAAGCCCATTATCGGACTCCAATAAACACATCGACCCATTCCGGACTTCAATTAATCTCGAAGCGATCTTATTTCCGGTTGATGTATGTCAAAACATCGAGAAACCGAGACAATCATGACCTTAACCCCATCGAGAATTTCTGATCACGATTCGTGAGGACGCAGAATTAGCGGATAAGAGTGACTCGCTCGACCCTTGCTCAACCCGTGTCTGGTATCGTTTCACCCTCTCGATGCAAATTCTACCTAGTGTCAGTTAAATTCGTGACCTTTTTTTTCCCAATTTCCACAAGAGCTCGAAGTTTGCATCGTTGCAACGAAGTTTCATTTTTCATATTTTCACGTCCTCACTTTCAAAATTTTACAAAACATCATTTTTCTCATTTTTATTACGCATTCAAATTTTATTCTTTTATAAAAATCGTTACAAAAATTCCTGAATAATATATCCCGTTCAATGAAACAATTTAAATAAAAAATATATATTATTAATATTTTTTCTCAACGACTTTTGTAAAAAAATAAAATTTAGATTTACATCTTGAATCTGAAAAAAAAATTCTGTGGAATTCTGTAAGTGATCTATATGAATCCTCAACAATATTTTCAGTCGGATTGAAAAATTGAAATGAAAAAAAAATATATATAAAGGATATTTCGCAACAATTTTTATTTAAAAGAAAATATATCAAATTTGAATTAGCAAAAATAACGAGAACGTAAATATTTAGTGAAATTCAGAATGAGAATGATAAGCGATCGAAAAATCTTGAATATTATCCCTCCAATAAAAAAAATCCAAAAGTGTGGAAGAATATGCGGATTTTTTGTAGCGATTTTGAATACCAAAAAAAAAACCCACTAATCGAAGAACAAAATTATCATTGAGGGTGACGGAAGGGTCAAGTTCACGTTCTTACCTAGAAAACGGTTCGACAACGATTTCCAACTTTTTGTGTATCGGGTGGACATCTCAGAGGCAAATTGATGAAGGATCCCTGCTCGACTCTGCTCTCGAAGAGTATGAAAGTTTTGGAGTCCTTTTTAAGCCCGAAAGCGACGGGTGAGAGGGCAAACGTTAGGATGACGATAACGATGATCGCGTGGATCGAAGTGTTTTTGCGAGTACGAGGGATACGGAAATTCATGACGATTGTTCGTCGGAAAGAGGAACGTGTCGATCGAGCCTCTATAGTGACCGCAGTCGTACTGGAGATACGAGGGGAAGAGACTGATAAAACGGAGTCGGCCGGTTCCCCTCCCGTCATCGTCATCATCATTAGCCCCACATTCGTCAAGGTAGCGTTCACGAGAGCCGTTTCTCATATACATCAACCCGCACGGACGCTCCCACACGGACGAACAAAAACCTGTTATTTCGGGGACGTTGTATCGTGTAAAAGTTGACTTCCGGTAAATTTCGCTTCAGGAGTTAGGAAAGTTGCAAAATTTGTCACAGGAATTAAAAACGTTCAAAATTTCGTTTTAAAAATAAGAAAGGTCCGAAATTTCGTTTCAGAAATAAGGAAGGTTGGAAATTTCGTATCTGAAATTACTAAGATTCGAAATTTTGTTTCCGGAATTACAAACATTCGAAATTTCATTTCCAGAATTACAAACATTCGAAATTTGGTTTCCGGAATTACAAACATTCGAAATTTCATTTCCGAAAGTACAAACATTCAAAATGTAATTTCCGAAATTACAAACATTCGAAGTTTCATTTCCGGAATTCCAAACATTTGAAATTATACAAAAATCTATTATTTCAGAGACGTTATATCGAGCGAAGGTTGACTTTCGGGTCACTCGTTTCCTTCGAGGACGCTTTGGAAGGGTTCCAGCGAATGTTCGATTTCGGCGACTCGCCGAGATATTCTCAAATATCCGGGTACGTCGGTAGAACGATAAAGCGAGTACCGTTGATTACGGAGACTTGGTTAGTTCAAGGACGAGCCGTGCAACTCGAGCGTCTTTAAAATCACTTTTCTCCCGTGGGCACATGTGCCTCGGCGCATCTCGTCAGCGTTATGAACGTCATGACACGTATTAACGCTCCGTACGTGACGCGTAATACTGTTGGGCAGAGGCCTCATTTCTCGGCTACTCGTGTATATCGAACAATTCATGAAAACTTTATATAGAGGTATAATACGGAGCTGCGAAACCTCGCACTCGTCCACGTGTCAGCGTTCCGTCACGCGCTGACCACGCTTTTCTATAGTTTATTGCTGTAACCCATGCACATATATATGTATATATGTGTATATAAATACATGTGTGTATATATATGTATATATATATATGTGTGTGTATTTATATTTGTATATAAATACATGTATATTTGTGTATAAATACATGTATATATGTATATAAATACATTTATGTATATATACATATATATATAATATATAAACGTACGTGCGAACGACACAATGGAATCCCGAACTGTTCTGGAGCGAGGGGACTATATTTAATGCAAAGTTGAATTTAAGATCGGACAGGATAATTGCGATTACCCGAAATGTTTATTTTTGCTGAGGCATATGTTATCAGGAATTTTCAGAAAATTAGCTGGACTAATTTCAGGCAAACGTTTTCAGTGTTGCTATCAAAATTAAACTTTTCCTTCGTATTTCGAATTTTGAATCAATGATTTATGATTATTCGTTTCAGTTTATATTCAAATTCGATTGATACATTCAATTTGTATTAAAAATGAAACAGAATGCAGATTCAACACATTTTTGTTTCAAGATAAAGTATACAAAAAACAATTCATATTTTTCAACTGGAAAAGCGAAGCGTGTAAATACTTTTTTTTTTATCACTTTTTTCAACGAGGCTTTCACAGTGACAAGTACCGAAAAAAGAACGTTCTTTTTGTTTTTTTTTTTTTCATTTTTTTTTTCGTTCGCGAATAGTAAAAACGCGAGTCGAAATACCACGTCACGAAATGCTCCATCGCATGCGCTACAAATTCGTTTTTCCCTTTTTAGCGTGAAATCGATGGAAACGCGTTCTCGCTCCACGAGCGAGGGAATATAAAATATTCTGAAAAACCAATGTTTTTTTTTTTCGTTTCTTTTTTGTATTTATCAAATTTAGCTCCATTACCGTGATTTACTGAGAGGAACTCGGCAATGTCCACGTCTGTCAGGAACTTCCCCGTTTTTGCACGGATTCTTCGGTTTCCTCGATGGAAACTGGACGATCCTTTTAGTCGAAGCTTTTAGTATCGTCAGATCGTTATTTTCGGCGGATATTCCGTAAACCGGTAGAACGATCGGGGCGACGCAAAGGAACGCCAGGATCGCGAGGAGAAACGTTCCCGTCGAGAAATTCATCGCTACTGAATGACGGCTTGACGATGAAACGTTCAAGAATTATCGAAAACAGTAACGTAATCCCGAGAGCTTCCTCGGTCACGAATTTCTATCGTGATGACCCGAGGGTCACGTGGGATTGAAAAAATAATTAAATGAAAGAAAAAAAAATAGATAAAAAAAAAAAGAGAAAAAGCTCGAGCGAGCTGCGCAAATTGACGAGCGCGTGCAAATTTCTTTCTGGAAAAAAGAGATCGAAGAAAAAAACAACTTTCATGACGACGAACTCATTGATGACCTCGTTGTCTTGTTTTTTTTTTTCTTCATTTTTTTTAGTTGCGTGGATGTGCTTTTTTTGTTCTGTTTGGTTTGCGAACCCGGAATTATCAACAAGGGTGATTTTTCTCGTATGATTGTAGCTCGCTCGTTATCGCGATCATCCAACTGGGTCGCCGAAGCACTTGACAAATGTTTTCCAATATATGCATCCTCCTCTATTATATACTCGTTACGAGGAAGATACGGACGGAAACCCGTTCACCTGCTAATGGTTAATACAGTATTCCCGAGCATCCACGAGTATTCATCCACGAAAATGATTATTGCAACGAGAGCTTTATCCGGTTAAAACCAGATTTCCACAAGATTATTCATTCGATCATGAACGTAATACGGGTAATAATTCGAAGTATATTATTATCCTGACGACAGCAGAGTACTGTCGCTCGATCCAGCGAAATCGATGTCTTCCAAAATATTTTCCGAGAACCATACGTTTCGAGGACTGCTCATTTTTTTTCTTCTTTTCATTGATTCACGTTGAAAAAATTATTCGCAGTTTTTCTCGTCCTACTTAAAAAAAAAAACTAGAACTTTCGATTCAAGCTATTTTTGGATGGGTGATAAAAAATCGACGAAGTCTTTGAAAATTTGAGGAATCATAATTCTGGATAGAATAATAATACACGAATTATACACGAAATTTTTCACCAAATAATTTATGAGTTATAAAAGTATGAATTTGAAATGGTTACTTGTGGGAAAATAACTTTTGGAGACGTTGAAGGTTGAAAAACGAATCGAACTAAATCACTGGAAGTTCTGAAAATTGTATAACATCAATCTATAGGATCGAGCGATTGATTGATTTAAGCTGCAATTAAATCAATCAATAAGGTAACTATTGATAATAATGGAATGATTTCGAGGTATTATTTAAATTAAAAATTGAGAAACTTTTTGAAGGCAGTTGGAACGAACATAAAGTTACAGATAAAACTTCAGACAAGCACATTCCAATATCGTCGAATTAGACTTAATTGAGATTTGAATTATTATTCGTCGAATTCGTTGAATTATTATTGAAAGTGGAGAATTATTAATTCTCAGTATTCATTTATTAGCTATTTTAGGTTAACTTAGCTATTCATATCCAAGGCTAAACATGTACGAAATAATCTGCACTTGCAAATCCTGGATTACCCTATTTTGTTCATTCAATAATACCTAAAAAAAAACACACAATAAAGATGGAGAAGAAAAAACCGAGCTTTCGTTGCAAGCGTCGAGATGGTTTTGGAGCGTTGCCACGCCTCGAAGTTTCTATTTTGCATATTTATTTTCTCACTTTTAATTCTTCGTCAAGTATTTCCCTGATATCTGACTTCCAGATCTCGAAATGAGCGATTTGTGAAATAATTAGAGGTTTTTTTTTATAACGAATGATGAAAAATTCGATAAACGAAAAAATAATAAGTTCGTTGTCCTCGAATAGCAACTTTCAATCTCGCATCGATTATTGAACAAATGAAACGTTCAAATCGTTTAAATGTTTTATCGATTCAATTGTTCAGCATGCACACGGATAATTTAACTCCGGTAAATCGAAGCTTCGGCAATCAATCAGAGATGCCGATCAACCGTGGATACATCGCGAAAATATCCAACGTCGATAACTCAATATCGGAAAATGTAGAAAGGAATAGAGGAATGATTTATGCGGAGAATACTTGATGTACTATAAATAATAGAACACCTATACATGACGAAATCAGAATTACGTAACGTCCCTGCGTGCAGTGACAAGTGGCACCTAATTGTCCATATACGAACCGATTAGTGAAAAACTATCGATTCGACAGTTTTTAGTTCGAAAAAAAAATTACCTCGAAATCACTTTTGGGACTTGACACCAAGATCTCGAATCGAAGTATCCAATGCAGTTTTCGATTGAGATAGCACATGCATGAACTTCCTTATTAGAAAGAAAATTAATTTTTTGTATACTGTAATGTAGCAATTCAGAATTATGTCCGCCAAAATTCAGCATACCTTACCGAGTAATTACAAGAGTAATTGATTCATGAAATCAATGCATTTAACACACAACGATTACGATTAGATACAAACTATGCAAAAAGCGACAAATGTCAACAAAACGAACAAGGTGATTGCTATTTAAGTACTTGATTTATGATAATGATAATTGAACACGTTTATTGCCAACACATCTCGAATAATTATTTTCTAATGATGAACATTGTTATATTGAAATTAATAGTACTTTTCTATTTTCAGAGTAAAAAATTATAGATATACTCTTGACTAGTCAATTCTCTAATACTAACTTAATCAAAAATATTCTTTGAAGAATGTGTTTTTTATTCCCTTCGTATTTCCTTAACCGGAAGGAAAATGTAATTTCCAACATTGGCCATTTTGATTCGAAGTCGGATCGCAAAGAGCTCGAATTAAGTGATCAGGACGTCAGTTGGATTTCGTACAACCCTTTTCTCCGAGGTTCAAAAGCAAGAGCTGAAGATAAAGAGGGAAGAAAAAGTGGAACGAAGTTGATTCCTGAGTCGACAAGGGTGTATTCGAGGAACGGTGGTACTTGACGTATACAGGGTTAGATTGACGGGCAATTTGGCGAGGGGTAGCCCCGAGGGACATAAATTGCGAGGACCGCAAGCACGCGAATCAAAAGATTCTTACAGCGTTGAGATTACACGTGAGATAGGTAGTCAAACGTTCGAGGCTTTCTTGAATACAGGCCTGTGTACTTTGGGGCATGATAGGTGATACTCCCGCTCGTTTTAACACCATAAACATTGCCCGAACAATGCGGAGAATCGGTATAAAGTTGAAGACGAGAACGAGCCTCGTAATTTTCCTAATTGCCCTCGTATCACAATTTTGACTGAGTCACTTGTAGCCCCGTTGGTTCTACGAAGTGTACGATGCATATGCTAGATGAAGAACGAACATAGATTGGCACCACGTACAGACTTGGCTGATTTCGTTTCTCGGAAGGTTGATTGCGTTCTTTATCCGGGTCGCAGTCACCACGCGGTTCTGCATTTTCCACGTCGGTCCATTCTCTGTCCGGGTTTGCACGTGTTGATTCTCTTGCGTCGCGGAGCCGTTATAATAGTCGCAGCATCACGGGGTCCTTCGATCACATTGGGCTCTTCTCCAGAATCCGTACTTTGTCCTATAGAGTCGATTGACGTCGCAGTGCTCTTGCCGAGTCCAGCGTTGAAAGAATCAACGAGACCGCGGAACGACCAGGCGTTAGCGCTAGTTGCGCAAATCACCAGGATCAACAGCCAAACCGGTAACATCGGTATGAGACGTCCAACGTTCATTGTCCACTCGACGATTACCACCAACGTGCGAATAAATTATCTCTTCACTCTCGAAACTTCGCGTTTTCGACACTTCGTCTAGATCCACTTTTGCGATACGTATCTTCGATGCCCGTTGATTTATCCGCGAACGAGAAACGGTTTTGAAAAAAGGTCCGCCGGAACGTCAGGAAACCCAAACTCGTCCAACTCGGGTATCGTTACATGTGCGAGTGTGCCTCTCACGTAACGAGGGACTGCGGTGTCGTCGACGACGAATCACTCGATAACCCTCTGACTCGAAAGATCTCTCCCGTTCACGGCCACCGTACTACTCGAGCCAATGACGAAACGTCAAGCAAAAAAAAAAAAAAAATACCGAAGATACAATGGTACAACCTCCACCAACATCATTTACACTTGTTTAGTAAATACCCAACGACGCGTGAATGGAAGCCCGTCCACCTTTGCTCGCGAAAACGATTGTAATTTGATCCACTCTGCTTTCGTTGTCAGCGAATTCTACGCTTTCAAATTGTCGAGTTCTGTCGCGTGTTGGCGCGAAACTGCCAGTTTGCACGATGACGAATGTATATATCAGTACGAGTGGGTTGAAGATACACGTAAAGTGGAAGTGTACGTGCTGGTGTTGTCGTAAAGCATTCTTGAATATCATTGGGATATCCGACGATTGAGATAGCTCATAAAAGTGTGAAAGCTGAGATTCTACTTAGATGAATAGATAAGTGTGTAATACAAAGTGCACTAGGATTAGTCGTTTTTTAGCAGACGGTTAAGAAAATTCAGAAAACACCGTTTTTTTTCACAAAAATCGTGGTAAAGTTAAATGAAAGTTAGGTCAACCTATTAATTATTATTGTTATTCTTATCGATCGATGGAAAACAAATTTGTCATTAATTGACTGTTCACTATTAATTGCCATGAATCAGGACTAAGGTCCATCAACGACGGCGTCCGGAGTATCAAGAGCGAAAAGAGTTCGCAGCTTCTCCAGCGTATTCCTCATGTCTAGATTCGGTATTGTTATCCGAGGTTAAGAAGGGTCAAACGTTTCCGCGATCGATGGTGAATGAAGTTTTTTTAGAAACGAGTGTCCGATATACGATCAGAGTTGAAGTTCCAAGTGCGTCATTTCGGAGGAAACGAAATTACGTAATTCTGAACTACATTTTGTGGGTATTTGTGAACTGCGCTGGAAAATTCAACATCGCGGTTGATACGATTTTAAAAGTTGTGCTGCAATCGCTATGTTCCGTAAAAGAAAAAAAAAAAACGTTTTGGATTGCTGAACTATCGATGTGAATTTTTATCGGCCATATCTTCGTTTCGAAAAAGATCAGTATCTTTGGAAGTTCGTTCCAGGAGTGGTCTTCGACGCCCTACAGTGATCGTTTTTACCAACCGTCACGACAGTGCTCATTAGGGCGACTACGTCAGTTTTTTTAAGGGATCATCGTGGCTGTATCGTACTTCGCTGAGAATAATCGTAGAATCCATTCTACTTGCGGCACGATTAGTATAACGCGTATCCAGTCGCGGCGTTACACGCGCTGCTCGTCAACGATAAACCCAAAGAGTTCTCCAGGGTTCCCCAACGTCGCCCCTCTTTAGACTCCAGCACCTACCCTAACAGGCTCTTCGACGTATAGCACCGGGAGCTTTTAAGTCCACTTTCGCGACTCTCGAGCTCATCCGCAAGCTTCCCCCTTGTTCTGAACCCTTTCCTCTTTATCCGACAAATTGCATCCGTATTGTTACCCCGATATCTCGAGGGCTGCGCTATCCTCTTTTCACTCTATCCCTCTCTTCAGCTCTAAGAGCTTCCACCTGAACAAAATCATTAGAACGCCCGTATCCATGCGCGCGAATCGTCATGCAAATCGTCATTCAAAGATAATTCACAGATTCGTAGGCTCGAAAGTATACGCATCAGTTGATGGTAACTTATCGACTGTTCGGTTGGTAATGATGGATTATCAGCTGGTAAAGTTGGAATCTCGTTCGGTCAACGAGTGAGTGGTGCCATCGAAAGGCACTTCTTAGAACACTTGGAGATCCTTGACCGTGGGTAACGAAATTAGCGGAACTGGTTGGTCCTAAGTAACCTGCACGCGTTGTGGAAGTTCCCATTGCGACTCTACTTTTTGACCGTATTTACCGGCAAATGGATCCTGTGGAGTGATACGTCGATTCTCTACTTTGCCGTCCCTCGACATCGCAGTTGGAACATTGAAGTTACTAAAATTAGTTGTGGGGACTTTTGGATGTTGGGTTACATACTGAAGGCTAGTTCAATCAACCGGTAAGACGTATTTGTAACTATTGGATCAACTGTAGCTGCTCAGAGTTTCTCAGTTCGTGGTAGTCGCTAGAAACTGTGATACAGCGATCACTGTAACCGGATTACGGTCATTTTAGTACAATTGTACCCAATCTGGTACGTTCGCTAAGTTTTTGATAGGTCGGTAAGCCCTTCGTAAATCTATTACGTTTTTAGGGTCCCGTACCTAAAGGGTGAAAACGAGATCCTATTACTAAGACTTCGCTGTCTGTCTGTCTGTCACCAGGCTGTATCTCAAGAACCGTAATAGTTAGACAGTTAAAATTTTCACAGATTATGTATTTCGGTTGCCGCTATAACAACAAATATTAAAAACTAGAATAGAATAAGTATTTAAGTTAGGTATGATTTATTTTGCCGTTTAATAAATACGGAACCCTTCGTGCGCGAGTCCGACTCGGAGTTGGCCGGTTTTTTATTCAGTATTTCCAGTACCTGAATAAGAAGAAAAAGATCGAGAAGAAGATAGTCCATTTTGGCAGCGTTGCAGAAGAATTCAAACTTCAACTCCTGACCTATTGGGATTAGCCATTCTAGGATTCGGAAATATACAGTCCAGCCCAAGTGGAAATCACTAGTATCACTAGTATCGAAATAGGAGCGAAACAGATAGATTGATTACGACGTACCGAAAAACGGTTTGTGGGCACTCATCAGTAAAGGCTAGTTAGTGGACGAAGAAGCTCCAGGGTCTATCGATGGCAATGTAGCGACTGGAAAATGGAGGATTACTCGACCCTTCCCCTTCCCCCACGTATTACCACGGTATCTCCCCTAAAATCTGTCATGGCCACCGGGCGGCCACACTGATCGTGAAATTTCAATTTCATCGGAATTCTTCATGGTCGAGAAGTTTGAAGTGGAGTCACATGGTCGATTGATCCTTTCAAGACCGTGAAATTTTGGTTTTTGTTTCGGTAGAGGTGCTCGGTTCGAACGTCAGGCATTGATTATACGGAATATTGACCACCACGGGAGTTATCGCACCTTTTCGTTGTAAATAATGCATCGTTGTGGGATATACTCGAACATTATGTAAATACGTACTAGGCGCTGCCGTAGGGGCCTGCCGGTATTAAAGACTCCTTATCACACGCAACCCCCTGTTACGTACGTCTCACATAAGTTTATCGTCCGGACATTGGCGAGAATTAATGGAACGTCCACTAATCATAGCGCTGTATTTTCAGGCATGCCCAAAGAACCCTACATACGCGAAACTCTAGTTTTATTCCGACATACTTTGCAACGACCGTATCACGTGGAAAATCGTTCGCGTTTCTCCAGTCGTCAACTTTTCTTCTCTTTCCATCCACCGCCCCACCCCCCTCCGGTCTCCTTGAATACAAACATTTTTCCATCATGGACACTGAAACTATTCAAAGAGTTTGCAAAAAAACTGGACATTCCATTGCACCCTTTCGATCCATGTTTCATGGAAATCCAAAACCGTCAACTTTCCCTCGAGGGACATTATCGCGCGAACTACGAGTTTCCGTCCGCTTAGTGAACTTTTCCGGTGTGCATGTCGCGAGACTTTCGGTTGAACGTGCCAACGTATGGGAGGAGTTACGAAACACGTATGACCTCTTCTTGACCCGCAGCAGGGAGATTCACGTATTCCATTTTCAAAGGTCAAATCCTTTGACCGCAATTATCAAAAGTAATATACGTATGTACATATATACACATACCTATATATACAAACATGTATACATAAATGAGGATGTTCGAAACTTTTGCAGTTCCCACAGATCATCGAAGAGGGCACTCTCGGTGGTTCGTGCTTTTGACTCTCGCTCCTCGTTCTCTTTTTTCCAACTTTGCATGTGTCTTACGAAAGAATGTTTTTCTTCTTCTTCCACTTGTCGTTTTCTTTTCCTTTCGGCCCTCTTGCGTTTCCTTTTGGCAACGTTAATCGCTTTGCGAACGCGAGTCCGCGGAGCGCGTCCGCTTCGCAAGCGCGCGTCCATCGATCGTACACGTACTTAAATATATTCTTCTGACTCAAAAACTTTCAAGTACTTACACACACACACAAACACACACATATATATATATACATGGGCGCATATACAAATAACATACGTATAGGCGTACGAATATATCTGGGTAAATTTTAAAAGGGCAAATGATTGACGGAGGTCGCCTACCGGGCAATTCCAGTAGCGGGCAATTGCGTGCAAGAAATTACCCGCCAATGCGAACTGGCACGCAAGCACGAAGCGCCAAGGAGAGCCGACTTTTCGTACTTCACGTTGATGTACCGCATATTATACTTATAGTACAGTATATACGCAGTATATATACGACTGTGAATATATATATATATATATATATATGTGGCAGAATATAAATTTATATACATGGGGCATATATTAATATAGTGGTCTGTCCATCCTGATACCCGCGCTTCTCGCTTGTCTCAACGGCTAAGGTGCGCACATCAGCCATCACGTAATCCTTGGACGCCGCGTACGTACGTGTAAACGAGTGTGTGCATATGTATATTTGCATTGATGCACGTATCAAGCTTTGTGCGAGCCTGGATGCTCGTCGATTCGTCAAGGAGCATGCAACGTCGCGCTTTTGCCACCAAAACGGATTGAACCGAAAGAGGGCGCGAGGTTCATTTTTCTCAGTGTGGGGGTTGGGGGAGGGTGTGATGGTCCAGCACGAAACTTTTTTTAATCCGAGTAGTGTAAACTTGGGAAATACGTTCGAAAATGGAGAGAAATGGGAGAATCGGGATGAGAAAATGAAACATGACAGTTTCAACATCGTTGAAGGGACTCTGGGGAATCGACGTTATAGGTGATAGTTGTATGAGATATATTTACAGCGAAAACCGGTTATAACGACTTTCAAATTTGGGCGTCGTATCTGGTAAATCGGATTTATGAGTTATCGACTAGATTATCAATACAACCTCAGTTATTTTCGAAACAAGTTTTCGCGTTGGTGGTTTAATTCCGTAGAACTAAACGGAGAATGGAAGAATTCATGTATCCAGAGTTTGATGGTTTTATGTTATTCCAAAAATATTTTGTGTTTGAAACATCGCGATCATGCGATGCAGCTCCCGCTTTACCTGAAGTGACGTTAAAACGGTTGAGACTGTATGTCGCTTACGACGTTCAGCTGTGAAATCGGTTTTGCCTGGTTCCTTTAATGTCGTTATAAGCGGTTTCCATTCTTTGTCAATAAATGCGAAAAGGATTTTAGTTTTGAGGCTTTCAGGGTTGTTAATATTATAACTGAAGTTAGGGACTTCAAAATGGAGTTTGTTTGGGTTTGTTTAGAATTTTTGTGGATTGAGAGTCAAGAGTTAAGGCGGTGCTGCGCCAATGTTTCATAAACTGCAATTTGGATCGTTTGGGTTGAGAACTTCGATGTTAGAGTTGTGGTGTGACAGATTTTCCATATTCAGTTGCCGTCATCTTTTCAGATCACTGATCTAGGTAATTTGACGTTACATACGTGTATTTATCATCTTTTCATAAACCGCTACGGTTTGCATCATCAAGTCTGAGAGTTCCGATGAAAACGGATCTTTTTCTCTTATTAGAATGTATCTATGTGTATATGTGTGGGTATGGGCATGTTATTGGCTATTTTGAAGAAAAAAAATGAAGCGTGACCATGTTTTGTTGACCCCTATAAAGTATGTGGCTAATAGTTTGCTATATCTCGTGCTTAACGCGCTCCCGACCGAAACCGAATTTTACGAGGGCACCTTTCACACCTCCGGGGAGCAAGAAACTGGAAGACAGTGGGAGGAGGAGGAGAGAGAAGAAACGATTGTCGGAGTCCAAACGCGCACCGCCAGTTCGGCAGGTATACTCGCGTGCCATCTTTCCTGTTGAACTCTCTTGTCGTCCTTGTGCCTTTTGGTTTCCAATTCTCCCTATGGACAATCTCTATCTACCCTTCGTATATGTATAACAAAGCATCTCCGTTTTTTTTTCTGGAGATTATTCGAAATAGAAGACCTTTTCTCTTTTTTTCTCTTCTCATAGATCGTACACTGTAACACCAGGATCTCTCTTCTCGCCTTGATAAATCTACCGCGAAAATCAATCAATCGAAGGTATAGATCTCGTTATTGAATATGGCCTTTTTTCACCATAAGTCACGGAATGACAGACTATTACGGTTGTATAATTGATCGTACAGTTTTTTTGCCGAAAGAGTCCGAAATTGATGAGACTAGGATTCGACAAGGAAAAACCAGAAACAGCGCTAAACTAGCCGATCCTAAAAAGGGGATTTAAGTTTTTTGTCCGTAAAATTGTTTCCGCAGTAAGGAACCTTAGACTTGGCACAACTTTGTCTAGATTTCATTACTTTTTAGAGATAAACAAGCAGCTCCATCGAGACTTGGCTAGTTTCTTACAGAATGTTTTGATGGGATAGGATTTACCGATATCACTGTATCCACCAGGAAATGTTGACTTTCGCTATAATCTCACAAGGTGTTAAGATAAAGGAGAAATGAAACTTGAAAATAAGGAAATCTTTATCGATTATCCTGCAGCGAACTGTCGAGGTCTGGGTATTAATCGGGGCGGGGTAGGAAACCTGAACTTCGAATGACCAGAAGGCTCAAAATCCCGAATTTGAATATCCCGAAACTACAAAATTTGTACATTTTTGGGTTAGTTTAAAATCAAACTAATGATCCCAAACAAATTTAGTGCTTATGCTGGCATGACCTTTAGGAAATTTGTAGTTTCGGAATTTTGAGCTTTCTGGTCAATCGAAATTCGTCTTTCCTACCCAACTCCGATTAATCGAAAAACATGAGTGATTCCTAGTAGAAACTCGAACTCCACCTAGAACCGTGTACGTGTATCTGAATTTAAGGGGGAAGCGTGCGGGAGTTTGCTCGCCTCCACCTGGACCGTAATACATAATTCTATCTTGGTTTTCACGTCGACAAGGCAGGAAAGGAGTATGTGTGTCTTAATGTGTGTTAAATCCGTGTGTGCCTCCGCACACCCGAGGAAACGTATGCATATTCTCGAGCCGAGGTAACACACGGTGTATACGGTCCGGTGTTTGCCCGGTGTCGGATTGCTTCGGTACACGCTGCGAAGAAACGAGGCGTGGCGCAACAACGCACAGGTACTCCATCTCTCACACTTTTTCCTTTCTTGTACACGCATCGCACGCACGACAATATTCGCGTCAGGTACGGAGTAATGCGCACGGACCCAAAACGAATAAAGAACATTCATTCACACCGAAACATAGTAATGCTTTCGATAGAATTACGTCTCAAAAATCGCCGTCCAACCTTTGGTCCAATTTGATTTTCGAAAAAAACAAACTAAAAAGATTTGTTTCGCTAAAAAGGTACGCTTTGTTCGTTCAACTGATGACTTGCAATTGGTCAATTGGGATTGCAGTTGGAAAATCTAGATTGGCATGAAAAATAAATTCATTGAGATGGAAAATGTATTATTGTAATGGGAAAGGGGTGGGGTAGGAAACCCGAACTTAAAATGACCAGAAGGCTCGAAATTCCGAATTTCAACATTCCGAAACTACTAATTTTGTACATTTTTTGGGTTTGTTTGGGTTTGTTTAAAATTAAGGGTTTTCAATCGAACTAATGAACCTAAATATATTTTGTGCTTTTGCTGGAATGACCTTTAGGAAATTTGTAGTTTCGAAATTTTGAGCCTTCTGGTCAATCGAAGTTCGTGTTTCTTACCCAACCTCAAGGAAAAAGGCCCACTGGAATGAAAACATGTTGTATTGGAATGAAAAATGTTGCATTAGGATGAAAAATGTTCTATCGAAATGGGAAAAGTCCCATTGGAATGTAAAAGTTGTATGAAAATTTAAAAAAAAAAATGCATTAGGATAGAAAAAGTGACATTACGATGGAAAATTATATATTGGAATAGGAAAAGGCCCACAGGAATGAAAAAAATGTTGCATTGGAATGAAAATTATCTTATGGGGATGGAAAAAAATGTATTCCAATCGAAGATATTATGTTGGACTAAAAAAAGTCTCATTGGAAATGAAAAAAGTTTAATTCAGCTAAAAGATCTTATATCCGAACGCGAAAAGTCCAGTTGGAATGTAAAAAGTTTTAACGAAATAAAAAAATATATATAGTGCTATTGAAAAACATTACAATAGAAACTGATCCATTGGAATGGAAAAGCTTGCATTGGAATAGGCAGCGTTGCATTAGATCGAAACCAGTTGCAGTGAAATAAAAATAAATCACGGTCCCCGGCAGTCGTACTGACCTTGCAGTAAACGTGTCACGTTGTGTAACGAATAAACAATTATTGTTGTTGCATTCTAGCTCGGATAGGTTATACATCAATCGATAATGTTCTGAGATCGGTTCGTGGCGATCGCCCGCTGCGAGGTAGACGAAACGGGACAGCAATGATCATGGCTACCGTGAGCTCGTATGGGATCAGAATTTGGACTATCTTGATCCTCGTGATCGTACATTGGTCAAGTTACTATTGACCAAGGTATATAGGTCCGCGTATAAACTACGAAGTCGCGTATGAGAAATCGAGATCGCGCTCACGCTGTTTCTCATACCACGGGCGGTGAAAACTAATTAAGGAATTAATTAAAATCGTGCTTACTCAGCTATAAAGTTTCGTTCATCGATCAGGCATCGCCCGAGACTCCTATAATAGTTACTGATATGTCGAATTTCTGTATGCGTGACCACGCACCAAGCTCGCAACGTTCACTGCTCGAAAACGAATTAAAAAAATCAAACAAATAAATAAATACCGCTACCGAAATCATGAGCGATCGAGAACCAAAAACCCTTTCGTAACGTTCTTTCCTTTCCCTTTTTTTTGAATATAAGTTACTCGATTCAAGGATAGTACAGGATATAAAAAATAATGAATAAAAAATATGTGGTTGGTTTTTGTTGAGAACGAAAAAATGGATATTTAAAACATCTTTTGGAGACTGTTTCAAAAATATTCGGTCAACACAAATCCTTCAAATGAAAGAGCAGATAGAAAAAATGTGAACGTTCGTAATTGGAGAAGGAGAGGGAGATGATATATTTTATTATGCCCTAGTAAAAAAACTTTCGAGCAATTTAAGATAAAATAAAATCTTAACAAAAGAAAGATATAAATTTGACAAAATAATAATACAACGAAAATACCAAAAAATCAAATATCAAAAAAAGAGAGAGCGAGCTCTGGAAACGATCTATACTCAAATAAATACTCATACAAAACGTTTTATTTAAACAATTTTTTTTAACTGAAAGAACGTTTTCCTATAAAAAATGAAGAATATTTTGGGCAGGATTTCGTATGTGTACCGCATAAAAACATGATCTATAGATATAAGTTAAAAATGACAATTAAACTACAGAAACGAGACAAAAATTTGCCTCCACTATATCTTCAACTTTTAGTTTCGTCAATACAGTCAATGATTCAACGATTCCATCCGAAGACACCAAAAATAAGCTTTGTGTTTTCAAAGCAAACGCGTTCCTTGTTCGTCCGTAAAGTAGATTTCCTCAACCTGAGAGGTATTAGAAATGGAAAAGTATATTAAGTGCGCATTAGACCAGCAGTTAAATAAACGTTTTTCATTTGAATGAAACAAAAAATGTGTTCGTTTGGCATAAATTGTTTCGCCAAGTGTAATGGGAGAGAAAAGACAGAGAGAGAGAGAGAGAAAGGTAGGGAAAAGGAACAATCGTGAAAGGGAGAGAAAGAGAGAGGAATGCGGCTCGCGTGCTCCATCCCTGTCGCTGCAAATTAGAGCAAAAATCATGAAGGAGGATCGTGGCAAATAACTTGTGCAGTGGAGTGGTACAACCGCTATGTATAGGGGGATACGAAAGATCGTGGACGTACGAGGTGACGGTCACATGGAAAGGCAGATATACCAACACAGACAGGAGGATTCGTACACACGGAGGAAACTGATACGAGAAGCGATCGAGGGAGTAGGTATGGAGAGTGAACAATGCCTTCCACCTTATTCTCGTGCTCCTGGAAGTCTTTCGTGGTAGCGAAGGGCAGAAGCACCATGGCTAACAGCCTCCCGCGTTTGGGTTGGTATATGTGTTTGATCTGTATGTATTGATGAGAGAGTTGGTCAGAGTGTTTCACGGCTAACAATGAGCAGCCAGGCTTGAAAGTCCGGAGCCACCGAACGACGCTTCTCTCTCTTTCTCTCTCCTTTTGATTCTCTTTTTTCACCTCCCTCTCTCATTCTCTCAGCCAACATACGTGCACACATGTTTGTGTATAAGTCGCTCGACACGATCGTAAGCGCCTGGTTTGGCTCGCTCGCCGTTTTCTTTTTTCTTTATATGCCCTCTTTTGCTATTAGTCAGATCTTCTCTCCTCGTGTAACTACCCCACCTCACTTTGTCTTACGTTTTATCGAAGTGTGCGAGAATGCCCTTACCTACGACCGAAACATAAAAAAAACAACAAAACCCCAAGAAAAAAAAAGTGCTGTCCTTTGGATATGGAGCCTCAGAAGAGACGTGATCCATTATTTTGATTCGTCAGTAGTTCAAACACGGTTTTCACTTGGGACACTTTACGTCAGGAACAATGGGAACTTTAGCCAATTTCGTCTTATAATCGTCACCTCTACGCACTCCAGGACGTTCCTGGAATCATCAGCATCAATTGCCAATGAGGGACGAGTGAAATCGTCCATTGGATGGGACAAAATCAAATGGATTTTCTCATTTACGAACAGCGAGTTAAAAAAAACTTTTCATTCCAAATTCTTTGTTAAAAGTGGCAATTTAGTGTGTATGGTTGGTTTTGAATATAAATATAAAATATAATGGCAAATATCGAATTGTTTGCTTTCGAACACACAATTTGTTATTTATCGATCACGATTATGATTTTTCTTATCTTTTTCTTTTTCTTTTAAAAAATTCAAACATTTAGTTTTCTCATAGTACTCTCGTCAAGTTTTTTTTTTTTTACTATTCTTTCCTTCTTAGAAAACTTTCTGCTTTATTTCCTATCTATTTAAAAAGGCACGAATTCTTTATTCGAAAGCAAACTTGCTAGAGCGTTTTCAGATATCGGCGAATCGCAGTGACGTCTTGATTCATCCATATCTCCGTCTCTCGCCCCGCGTCTGCGATCTTTCGAGAAACTGGCGTGCAATACGTCATGGTTTCACGCGATCCTGCATAAAGCGAGAATAAAATAAGAGGAAGGGAAGGAACAATAATCGACCGAGACAGAGGGAACAATGGTAGCAACTAGCCACCGAAAACGAAAGAAAAGTAGAACTGTAAACAAAAATTTTAAAAAATAAGCTAAAGCTCTAATCTACAGGTATGTTCTTCCAAGTCAACTCGATCTTCCTCCTCCGCTCGAATTGATAGAAAAATTGCGAGAATTCTCGCTCCGTATTCATGCATCCTACGAATTCATTTCACGAATTCTTCGGGCATTTTTTTTTATCTTCCTTATAAATCCACGCGCGTATTTACGATCTTGATCCAGTTGAGGAGAATTAAAATTAATAAAAAGAAAAAAAATGAAAAAATCGTGAGTCACGATATAGATACGGAATGAAAAGGTTGCCAACACTGTTTGGACGTGCCAAGAATTGATCTGTGAATGTATTCGAAGAAACGTAGATCCCACGAACCATATATCGTTGCGTCGTTCATTTTTTTTTGTTCTCTAATTTTATATATATATTTTTCTCTTTCCTCTCTCCATTCGTAGACCCTTTGTTCCATCGTGATCTTTCGAGACACCGTGTACAAAAAAATGTTGCCTATGAAGCTAGTGACTATATGCTCACCGAATGGAAGTAAAATTATTCGGGTTCTAGCTGCGGCGAGCGGTGGGAACTTTGCGTTGCCCAAATCTTGATACTACATCAGAGGCCACGGGTGTATTATTCGATTTACATCTTGTCGGATGGTATAACTTGCTGAAACTCAGCCATGCGATTTATGCCACGTGAATGGGACGTTCCGTAGCCCGAATCGGCGCTCCCGTTCCCGACCTTTTCTTTTCCCTTTTTTCTTTTTGCTTCCTCCTGGAGGAAGCTTCGTTTTGGAGATTTTTTTTTTTCGAGATTGGAATCGAAGGATGTTTCGAAACAGCGAAAAATCAAGTCTGCAAAGTCGAGATCTGTTGCACGGCAGCACTGACATTGGGGATGAAAAATATCCAGGACTATGACTGTATCAAGTAGTCATACACGTCCTGACTGTGTCAATTGATCGTGGATGCCTTAAGCTGATATGTAACAAGAAAAATTCTACTTCGTGTCGAGCATCTCGTTTTACCTCATCCGAGAATTTGCATTCATGAGAGTGAACGGGAAGGTCACGAAATGGTGTTATGGAATGACCTTTCATATTTTGTATAATTTCTCTTTTTTTTCGCTCTTTCGAAAGCTGATCCTGATCAGGTCCCGAAAAAGGTGGCGGGTTCCAAGCCTGGCTTGAAATCTATGCGGTCTGAGCCTGGCCTTGTATTAGGCCATGGAAGGCGAAGTAAAAAGAAATCCATTATTTTCTGGAGTCAGCCAATCACAAAACTGCGCAATAGTTTGTTAAGAACGAAATCTCGTCTTTCTAACGCCATCTAGTGTAGCCCGATCGGATTTATACAAAGCGCGATACGGATAGCTAAAACTATTGGAAACATCATGGATTTCTTTTTACTACACCTGATTTTTTGGAAGATTGCACTTTTTCCTGGAATTCTGATGGTATCCGGAAGAGTTCTCAAAGTACAGGTACAGTTTTTCAACTACAGCTGACCAGAAGGTATCTTCTGGACGAATGAAAAGCCTATTGGGTCTTTGAAGCTTCGCGGGTTTCGAGAGAATACTGGGGTGAAGATGGAGGTCTACGTACGACCGCAAAGATGCAACAGAGAGCAGAGAAAAAACATTGGCAAAAACTTTTGTTACGTCCCAGTAATGTTTCCTTTTCCTTTTCAAAAGATCGGTAATGGTTGAAGGGCGCAACAAAAACAAGACTGTTGATCTCGCTAACGCCATTTATCGGGGAGCAGCCGATGAGCGGACGTTGGAGCTTCAAAGAGTCATCTTCGGAAGGATAATACGAAAAAGGTGAGGGCGAGAGATATCGCCGAGTTAGTCATTAATAATTGTTACGAATATAAAAGGTGCTATGGCGAGAGAGAGAGAGAGAGAGAGAGAGAGAGAGAGAGAGAGAGAGAGAGAGAGAGGATGAGGACTCGGAACGTTCAAAATAAAAAAAAAGAAAAGAAATAAGGATGCAGCGAAGCGGTAACAAGCCTGACCGATTCGCTGCCGCTTTTGCGATCTTCGGTAGTTGTTCTCGTAGAAAAGAAACAACAACGCGAAACAACCAAAGCAGAAGGAAAAAAAAA
>JAPYZJ010002354.1:0-25664 GCA_030522765.1 Ophioninae sp. B BG-2022a
CAAACCATCCAGATGATTATCCAGATTCCATCAAACCGTTTAAATGATTATCCAGATTCCATCAAACCATCCACATTATTATCCAGATTCCATCAAACCATCAAAATCATTATACAGATTCTACCATACCATCCAGATTCCATCAAACCATCCAGATGATTATCTACATTCCATCAAACCATCCACATGATTATCCAGATTTTATCAAACCATTCAGCTGATTATCCAGATTCCATCAAACCATCCAAATTATTATCCAGATTCCATCAAACCATCCACATGATAATCCAGATTCCATAAAAATTGCAATCTACTCAAATCTCGTAAAAATGGTCTGTACCTGTGTCATCTTTTGATGCAACGACCAACGCAACGCCAGCCAGTACCACAGCGAGGTACTTCATCCTGAGTACCAAGATTGTTGCGAGCCCTGCAACAAAAAAAAAAGAAACACGTTGACTGATTTGCTATAAAGAGAGAACGGACAGCACCGTGGTAGAGGGGGAGAGAGGTTGGTTAAACAGAGAGAAAGGGCCTTATTTCACTTTCACGTATTTCTAATAGTAATCAAGATCTTCCATACAAAAATGGTGTCACTGAAATATTTTCTTTCCCTTCTCAGAAAAACGTTATCCATGGACCCAAACAAGTTTCAATAGTTTTCCATAATCCTTCTTTTTTTCGATCACACAACGGGACGATCAAATTTTTTTTTATTTTCCAAAAATTGTTATTACCAGATGTCGAATTTTTACCTTTTGTAAATTTCCTGACAGAATGTTTTTTGTAATTATTGTATTTGATAGAAAAATTGATACGAATACAATTGGCTGAGAAATTCGTATAGACTCAGTCGACATTTAACGGCAGGATAAATGAATAACCCTTGACGTTTCTAAAAGCGGAAGCTGGCCATTGGAACAGTAGGTGGAACGTCAAGAATTTAAATTCTCCATGCCCGGTGTGGAGAAACACTCGAGTCGCGTAATCATTGAGGCAACTCCTTGCTTTCGTAATATCCGGAACTCGGACGGCTTTCGGAAGATGCAAATTTGTCACTTTTATCTTATTCGAACGATTTTGCGTTCGAAAACTGGATTTTTCGGAATATTTTACCGATTATGCGTGAATATAACCCAAAATGGCGAAAAATGGTTTTAAATATGCAAAACGAATAATAATAATTAATTCACGTAAATCAAGTCTCAGAAGACGAAGATTCGTAACTGGAACGATGTGGAACGATTTTTTGTGCAGTGGTTGGATTTTCACGCGTTTTCTGGTGATTCCAAGTCAATACAATTTAAAATTGTAAAAAATACGTTGAAATATGCAAAACGAATATTCATCGTTGATTCAGGTCGCAAATGGGTCAAAAGACGAAAATTCGTCACTTTTAGCTGAATAGAACGATTTTTCCTACAAACATTCGATTTCCACTCGTATTTTACCGATTCCAATTGACCATAACCTAAAATCGCAAAAAACGTGTAGAAGCTCGCTGACGATAATTAGATGACGCAAAAAAGTCAAAAGGATTTCCACTCATATTTTACGGATTCCAAGTAAACATAACCTAAAATCGCAAAAAAAACGTGTTGAAGCTGTCAAAGATAATTCTTTGTTGATTTAGATCGTAAAGAAGTCAAAAGACGAAAATTCATCACTTTTAGCCGATTTGAACGATTTTTCCTGCAAGAATTCGATGTTCACTCGTATTTTACCGATTCCAATTGACCATAACCTAAAATCGCAAAAAACGTGTTGAAGCTCGCCGACGATAATCAGATGACACAAAAAAGTCAAAAGACGAAAATTCGTCACTTTTAGCCGATTTGAACGATTTTTCCTACAAGAATTCGATTTCCACTCGTATTTTACCGATTCCAATTGACCATAACCTAAAATCGCAAAAAACGTGTTGAAGCTCGCTGACGATAATCAGATGACGCAAAGAAGTCAAAAGGCAAAAAACGTGTTGAAGCTGTCAACGATAATTCTTTGTTGATTCAGATCGCAATGACTTGATCTCAGGAATCTGGCACACTTGATCGGGTTGACATTGCGGACCATTAGAAACGGTTTATCCGTGAAAATGTATTCTTCAGATTTCTTCGATCGCCTTCCTGCGCTCCTCATCGTGAAGCTGCAACCTTCGCGATCGGCTATAAACGTATATAGGAATAAATGATTCAGCTTCACCAACGCGGCTGTGAAGATCCGATATAAACTTTCACTGGACGAGGAGAATAAAACTTTCGTCGGTGGGATTTTTCTCGGTGATCAGAAATCGTCGACTGGAATCGGATGGAGTATCATCCCGGTGATTCTCCAGCTGCAACGTTGCGCCGTGGCCCCGACCTTGCGCTTCTCCGTACTCCCAAAGAGCTTTCCATTCCTCTTTTTTTCATTTTGCTTGAAAGCATGATTGGAATGGAATGATTTTATTAGGTCCAGCGTTGAACCCAATTTTATCCCAATTCGATCTTCGCTACGACCTCTGGAGGTCATTTTTCTTAGGACGAAATTTCTTCATGAGAACCTTTTTTTGTTTCGATTTTTTGATTCGTTTAGCCTCTTGCGCAAAGGACTTCCAATGGAGAGATAGCTCGAGAAGATACCGTTTTTCATACTCCCTCTCGTTGAAGAGAGGGAAAAGACAAGGGAGCTGGAAGATGCGGTATCTCGTGCCTCGACGACTATCGTCACAGAGATGCCGCACGTAAAATGCAGAATCGTGCAGGGCATTTTCGCCACGAGGTGAAAGGTGAAAGTCGCATCTCCCGAGTCCTCCTCTGTGTGAGAAAGACACTTTTTTTTTCGTTTCGATGTTTCTATGGAACAAGCTTGATCCATAGGTCGTATACTATACACGTGGTGGCCCAGACAGCAGGGCGAACAAATGCTAACTTCCACAGAGTGACTCTTCGCAAAAAGGGGGATTCATTGGGGTTCTACAAATTCAAATGTTCTACATCGAGTGGTATAATTCTACAGTTGTAGTTCTGTAGATTGTACGATTCTATAATTGTAGTTCGGTAGATTTTACAATTCTATAATTGTAGTTCTGTAGATTCTACAATTGTAGTTCTGTAGATTCTACAATTGTAGTTCTGTAGATTCTACAATTGTAGTTCTGTAGATTCTACAATTGTAGTTCTGTAGATTCTACAGTTGTAGTACTGTACATTCTACAATGCTACAATTCTACAATTGTAGTTCTGTAGATTCTACAGTTATAGTTCTGTACATTCTACAATGCTACAACTCTACAATTGTAGTTCTGTAGATTCTACAGTTGTAGTTCTGTACATTCTACAATGCTACAATTCTACAATTGTAGTTCTGTAGATTCTACAATCATACAATTCTACAATTGTAGTTCTGTAGATTGTACAATTCTACAATTGTAGTTCTGTAGATTGTACAAATCTACAATTGTAGTTCTGTAGATTCTACAATTCTACAATTGTAGTTCTGTAGATTCTATAATTCTACAATTATACAATTCTACAATTGTACGTATGTAGATTCTATAATCCTACAATTCTACAATTTTAGCTCTGTGGATTCTATAACTCTACAATCGTAGTTCTGTCAATTCTACAATTCTACAATTGTAGTTATACAATTCTATAATTGTAGTTCTGTAGATCCTACAATTCTACAATTGTAGACCTGTAGATTCTACAATTCCACAATTGTAGTTCTGTCGTTCTGTAGATTCAACAATTCCACAATCTACAATTCTAGTTCCGTGGATTCTATAATTCTAGAATTGTAGATCTGTAGACTCTATGATTTTACAATTGTAGTTCTGTAAATTCTACAATTCAACAACCGTCGTTCAGTAAATTCTACAATTCTACAATTGGGCTTCTACAATTCAAATGTTCCACATCATTTACGTTCCACTGTGTAATCTGTCGCTAGCGATGACTTTTACGAAACTTGTAAATTCGGAATATTCAAATTCGGAATTTCCAGTCTTCTGGTCAATCGAAGTTCGGTATCCCTACCCCACCTGGATTTAGTAAAATTAGAGAACCTGATCAAAGACATCACACATGTAACCGTGACCATTTCGGTTGGCTTTGTAAACACCCGGTAGTTCTCTGACTGGTCGGATCATCGATTCTCTTTGGGATCCATCGCAAATTCAATTAATGCGAAACCGCTAATAACTCACTAATTAAGACGCCAAATCCTTCGATCCGAAAAAAAAGTGGAAACCCATTTTTTCTCTCTCTTTACTCGCACTTCGTGCGTTTCTTCTCGACGTTTAGTCCGGAGAGTCTGTCTCAATGATTCTGACAATTTTCGCTGCAGCTTTATCATTATTACGAGAATTTAATATAATTGTAACATTTTGAGGAGAGAACGTCATTATTGCACTACGAAGACGTCTTCGACGCGAGTGCCTTCCTAACGTAATTATATCCGTCGCGAATTTCGTTATATTGCTTGTGGTCGCATTTTCGTAAACCTCGTGGCGCAAGTGCTCGGCGTGGACTTGACGCGAACTCTGTCCCGTTTCACTTTCCTCCACTTGCCAACTCATCCGGAATATTCTCAGGCCAGAACCGATTAAGGTAGTTTTATCATGGTGGGTCAATCCATTTGCATGATTTTTTTAGAGGGTCAATCCATTTGCATGATTTTTTTAGAGGGTCAATCCATTTGCATGATTTTTTTAGAGGGTCAATCATCCATTTGCATGATTTTTTTAGAGGGTCAATCCATTTGCATGATTTTTTTAGAGGGTCATCCATTTGCATAATTTTTTTAGAGGGTCATCCATTTGCATGATTTTTTTTAGAGGGTCATCCATTTGCATGATTTTTTTAGAGGGTCATCCATTTGCATGATTTTTTTAGAGGGTCAATCCATTTGCATGATTTTTTTAGAGGGTCATCCATTTGCATGATTTTTTTAGAGGGTCATCCATTTGCATGATTTTTTTAAAGGGTCAATCCATTTGCATGATTTTTTTAGAGGGTCATCCATTTACACAATTTTTTTTAAACACTTCAAATTTTAGTATAAATTTAATAATTCCGTGAAATTTCAATGCCACTCATCTACCTAATTTCGGAATAATTAATATTCGAAAATGGGCATTTCTCAAGGCAATTTTGTTTCAGTAGGTGAAAAAAGACAACTTCCGGTTACTTCGAAACGATACATACAACAGAAAATCCACAAGATTCTTACTGAAAATTAAATTTAGATTTATCAAACACGAAAAAATCTAACAAACTAATAAAAAAATATGATCGCCAAACAATCTCGTAAGTTATATTGATTTTGATATAAATTTAAAATTGACTTGAAATCATATCAAATTTCAATTGATATATTATGAATTTTCAAATTCATTGAAATTCATTCAAATTTTCGCAATTTCAAATTGATATATTGTGAACTTCCGGGTAGCGATACACAATTGCACACACACGAAAATGCAGCCTTGCCACATGTAAATCTAATAAAACAACAAATAATACTTGAGTCAGTCCAATTATAATTAATAATATTTTTATTACCCGGGGTCCAGTGGACCCCTGGTAAATTTTGTAAGGATATATCATAGAAAGGTCAATTGATAATCGAACTTGTGCTTTCATGGGTTGTCTGAACCTACTCCAACACTATTTAATCGATGGCGATGGTCAAAATAACGTACGTTGTTTTGCAGGTAGCAAACAGTGCAGTT
This sequence comes from Ophioninae sp. B BG-2022a, assembly GCA_030522765.1. Lineage (NCBI taxonomy): Eukaryota > Metazoa > Arthropoda > Insecta > Hymenoptera > Ichneumonidae > Ophioninae sp. B BG-2022a. Next base: position 5,717 of record JAPYZJ010002354.1, read on the forward strand.
CATGAAAATTATATTTTTTTCTTGAAAATATACTATTTCAAGAGTAACATAGCGTAGGTTTTTTTGCCATATCGCAAAAACCAAAATGTACATGAATTTTTCAATGAAAATTGGGGTTTTTTGTTCTTTTTTTTCTGATTGTTTTTTCGCCATATTAAAATTTGGAAACGAAAGAAAAAATTATTGTATTACTTGAAAAACATATAAAATAGAATACTCGTGTAAGATTTGCGTCAATAAATCAAGAAGGACGGAAATAGCAACAAGTTTTCGGCGTGGGGTCCACTATACCCCGTGTGACCATTACGGGTCAATATCAATTAATTTTAACTCATTCATATTCGAGATCTCGGAAAATCATTATTTAGACATTTTTCACTACGCGACTATATATAATGGTGCCTATCCTGATGGGGGTTCCAAGCTTGGATGACTTTTGGAATTTTACGTTTCTTGATATTATTGGATACCCGACGAATTTTTTTTTTCTTCTTTTTTCGTCACTAATATTTCGCAACTAGCGGCCTCGCGTTGTTCATTCAATTTCGAACTACATTTCAGATGCAAATTTTCATTCGTTGGGGTGCTTTGCTTAACTTCAAAAATAAAAAGAGCGCTCACAGGATGTGTGTCAAGTACCCGGGACGTTGCGCAATCCATAGAGGTAACATTCGTATATACAACTCTCGAAGCCTGACCAAAGTACGTTCAGTGACCATCCACGAAATGAGCTTTGCACTATGCAAACGAATTTTTGTAAATGAATTTCTCGAATTTTCAATTAATTCACTTCGTGAATTAATTGATTTTGTTGGCAACTTTGCTGATGATTTTGTTGTCCTGGCCTCTCCGATAAGAACAAAACAATAAATAATTAATATATAATAATAATTAATTTAATATAATAATTAATTTAATGTGATAATTCATAAGTAATAAGAACAAAATAATAATAATAAAATAACAAATAATAATTTTTATGAACGAAAAGAGAGAACTGGAAAACGATTTAATTCATCGTTGAATAATTTCGTATCAATTTTTAATCGAAATAGATATTGCAAATTTCTCTCCCATGCAACTGGGAGCAAGTTCGTTTTCAAATTTCAATTTGCAAATAATAATCGAGAAAGAAATTCCCATTGTAAAGATTATTATTATGATTTTTTTTTTCAAGGATTCTGTTCAAGGCTCTTTTTTACATAGCTCATTTTTCTTTTCTTTGAAAACATATTTTTTTCGAGTGTGAATTTAAAAAAAATTTTGAACATTTTTTTTCAATGCTTCCTCTTTATGAAAAAAATTATGAATCGTTGTGAATAATTAATGAAGCATCGTTCAAGGATTCTCAGCAAAAAAAAATTCTCGTATCGTTCAATACACGAGTGTACGTGAGAATACACAATATGCACTGAATACTATGTTTTCAATGGACGAACAACGACCTCGTACCATTTTTGTCTCGAGTCCTAATCAGTTATTTATTAGCGTTTTTAGGTAACGAAAAAAAAAAGAAAATTCTGGTTTTCTGCGAGTTTGTGAAGTCATTGCACATATGTATAACAAGTATAACAAAGTCCTCAAAATAATTGTCTCTCACTCGAGAAAAAAAGAAATTAAAGAATCAATGCCGCACCGCGAAGAGCGAAAAAAAATAAAGCGCAGAAAAATAAAAAAAGATCATATTCTTAGAGATCGAAAATTGGAGAAACAAAAGCTTGTTACTAATACCTTTGTCCTCTCCAATTTATTAATAATTCCAATTAATCACATTTATCTAAAGATTTAATAACCTTTTTTTAAAAATTGAGTTTGTTTGAGTTCGATTCAAAATATGTAAAAATTGTAAAATCTTCAAATAAATTTTTAAAAAATTCTACATTTCGAAAATCTATAATTTTTCTAAATTACTCAAATTAAAAAAATGTAAAAATTGCAAAATTTTTTAATAAATTTAAAAAAATTCTACACTTCTTAAATTTATAATTTTTCTAAATATATACATTTTTCAAATTTCTCAAATTTAAAAAACTTCTAAATTTCAATATCCAATTTTAGATTTAAAAAAATTTAGGTTTTTCCGATTTAGAATTCTAGAATTTTAAAATTTTTAGAAATTCTATATTTTTTTAAAATTTAAGTCGCTTCATTAATGTTACAATTTTACCCCTTACTTTTTAAATTATCAATTGTCGTTCTATCCTTCATAGAACAAGCCGGAAACGGGACCTCGTTATCCAAAGAGAATAATTGATGAGAATCGATAGGAAACGAAAGTTGGAGGGTGAAAAAGGCGCCGAGAAGGGAGGGGGGAGGGAGAATTGGAAAAGACGGATCTTATCCGTAAGTGAAAACGCGCGATAGGTCAGGGTCACGAGGCCGTTGAATCTGTCCGTATAAGCGAGTCCCATCGAAGCTTGAGTCTTCAGCACAAACACAAACTCACACACACACTTAGCCCAGGGATAAATCAAAGAGAAATACATCCTCTGGGTGAAGATCCTCGAGGCTCGTCCAGAGGAAGATATGCACTTGGAACATAATTTATGATTGGTACATTCACCTCAATTTTGAGTCCCCCCCCCCCTTTCCCCCACTCCCTCGACAATCGATGACGAAACGATTGCAAAATATTTTGCGTTTAACGATTTAAAAAAAAAAAATAAAAAAACATGGTCCTACAGGCCTGACGTTCACCACACATTTCCATTCGTCTTTTTTTCACAAATTTTAATCGATCGAGGAATTCACGCAATATCGCTGATTCGCACTTTGGAAAAGGTCACTGGTTTCTTTATTTATCTCTTCCTCTGTTTTTTTCGTTGTTGTTGTTGTTTTTCTTCTTAATATACCGTCGCACGTACCGTCGACCGAGCAATTCGCGGATAATGCCAGGGTTGAGAAAATGTTTAAGCGGTTTCGCAAGACCGTGAATTCTCTGGGTTTGCGCGCGTCCGCAGGGATCCTCGAGTGCAAAACGACGAGATGCCTCGTTTTTTTTTTATTCACTCCTAGCGAAGTAATAACAAAAATTACGCGTATTTTTTTATTCGTCACATTCGCGAAATATTTAATTATTATAACAATACAAATTGTTAACAATTTTTAACAACTTTATCTATATAATGTTAATTATCATTTTAATTAATATAATGTTAATTACCATTATAATTAATTAATAACGTATTGATTAATTATAATAATAATAACATATTAATTAATTATAACAGTAATTATATTATTAATTATAATCGTTATCATTTTTATGATGGTGATAATCGTCAAAAAAATCAATCTTTTTTTGCAGGGAATGAAATAAATACGTAATTAATACAACTTTTATTTAAATTTTTGCTTCTTTAATAATATCTCCCTTTAGTAACAGTAATTATTATATATAACATGATAAAATATATAATAATAATAATAGATGCAATGATAATTTGCCTTCTTTAAGTTGTTGATTAATTTACAATGTTTCACTTAATTTAAACATTGTAAATGAATTAATAACCTAAACAAGGCAAATCATTATGCATTTACAATGTTATTCGATATAATTAATTTACAATGTTTTTATTAAATGAAAAATTGAAAATTAATTAATAACATTAAAATTGATTTTAAAAAAATGAAAAACAATTAAAAAAATCAATCTTTTTTTTGCAGGGAATGAAATAAATACGTAATTAATACAACTTTTATTGAAATTTTTGCCTCTTTCATAATATCTCCCTTTAGTAATAGTAATTATTATATATAACATAATAAAATATATAATAATAATAATAATAATAGATGCAATGATAATTTGCCTTCTTTAAGTTGTTGATTAATTTACAATGTTTCTTTTAATTTAAACATTGTAAATTAATTAATAACCTAAACAAGGCAAATCATTATCCATTTACAATGTTATTCGATATATTTAATTTACAATGTTTTAATTAAATGAAAAATTGTAAATTAATTAATAACATTAAAGTTGATTTTGGAAAAATGAAAAACAATTTAAAAAAATGAATAACGATGAGTATCGTATGGACGCAAACGTCAGGAGAAAATGGCAAAGAAAAACTTTCCTTCTCTATGCATAATGGATAATCGTTATTTGCAATCCTGCGTGCACTCTTAGGGAACTCTCAACGAGAGAAACACTCTCGTTGACGCGTCTATCTCCCCCCTCCCCCACTCCTTCTCATTAGTGTAAATAAAATCCGTTTGCGCTACCGTCAATTCCAAACACCTCTCTTCGTGGTCTTAATAATAATAATCGGCAACCAGCCGTCATCATCGTTCTAAGTCGAGTTTGAGGAAAGGTACACACGCGAAGGAGCCTTTCTTCTGTTTGCCTTTCCTCTTCGAGTGTGTGCTCAGGGAAGTGCGAGGGGCATCTCTTTACACAATCGAGTCATGTACCACGTAATAAAATGTGTTGGAACACTCTCGGTTCGTTACTTGCTGTTTCCATCGGTTTTATCTATTTGACGGAATTTATTTTTATTTTTTCATGATCAATCGATTTACTTGTCCTTTCTTCGATGTTTATTCTCGGTCCTCAGTTTTGGGGTTTTTGAAGGAAAATCTTGGTTACGAATTTTATTATCAGCGTTTTTCGAAATTATTTTGAATTTCGATTTTTTTTGAAATTTTGAAATTATTTGACATTGTTTAAAATTATTCAAAATTAGTTAAAATGATCGATCATTATTTTTAATTATTTAAAATTATTCAAAATTAGTTAAAACGATCGATCATTATTTTAAATTATTAAAAATTACTTTCTCTTTTTTAGAAGAAAATGATTTAAATAAACTAAGTCACCTATATATTACTAGATGTTTATTCTTGGTCCTCAGTTTTGGGGAAAGTTTTTGAAGCAAAATCTTGTTTACGGATTTTATTATGAGCGTTTTCGAAATTATTTGGAATTTCGATATTTTTTGAAATTTCGAAATTATTTAAAATTGTTTAAAATTATTCCAAATTAGTTAAAATGATTTATCATTATTTTAAATGATTAAAAATTACTTCCTCCTTTTCAGAAAAAAATAATTTTAATAAACTAAGTCACCTATATATTACTGTAAATAAAACCTCGAGCTGTTCAATTTTAAGAATGTTCGACCTGTTTAAGTTATTTAAGTTATTAAAATCTGATTTGAAATTGTGTTAAAATCTTATTGAAATCTTAATTTTTTTAACTGTAAATTAAATACAGTTGATAGGTGAACGGGTTTATGTGACGTAAACATTATATTTCTAAATTGTTGGTATTCCAAGCTTTTATTTATAGTTACTTTTTGGTACTTTAAATAAAAGCTTGGTTTCTTAAATATATATTTTTTACACGTAAATAATTACCTATTTTTCCTAGTTCCTAATTTTTATGAATTCCTCATTTTGAAACTTTCATCGGGTTTACTATATAAAAAGTTAACCATTTTATTTTTTGTTCCACCTTGAACTATTTTTACGTGGTACTTTATTTTAATTGGAATGATTTTAACTTAATTTTTTTACTTAATTGTCACCTCTGAGATGAATATTTGTAAAATTTCAGAAATCTAAAATCAAAAAATCGGTTTTCCGTTTTGCACCTCTCAAAACGTCTAGTTGAATAAAAAACATAAAAATCAAAGCGTAAGTGATGTGCATCGGAAATTGGAGCGCGAGAAATTTCGAGAAATTCGTTATGGAAATAATCAGGAAAATAATAATTTTCTAGGGAAATAATACTCCCAGGGAGTTTATAAATAAAATATTTTCAAAGTTGTAAAAAATTGTTAAAATTCTTACGATTTCATCATAAGGAAGATTCTATTAGATAACAATAAGTATTCGCAAGACATCGATAGCTATAAAATTAATGACGATGATAATTGAATGATGAATTAAATTACACAACGCGTCTGCACGTGTTTACCGAACGAACTTTCCGAACGAATACACAAACCACTAATGACGTGGCGCAATACTCATATTCGAGAAAACTTTTCTCTTCTATCTCCAATCTCATTTATTATTCCGTTAGATTAATGGGATTTAATATTCAAAGGAAAGTGAACGCGATAAAAATTCGAAAATTCCGAATTTCGAAGCTGCAATCCTTCCAGGGTCTAATTTATGAAATTATACAGAATCGAAAAAAATTTCAAGCTCAAATTTTCCACGATCAATTTTCGGTTTATATCAAGGCGTTCTATAAATAATTGTTTTTTTTCATGTTTTACTTCTCATTTTTCATTATGCAAATTTTTTTTTGGATATTGAGTTTATATTTTAAAAAATCGTAAAACCGTTTGAACGACTCTTACAGCCTAAATCGTGCCAAAAAATTTGACTAATTAAAAAGCATGAATTTTAAACTAATTTTCTCGGTAAAAACAAGGAAAATTTTCAATTTCAACCACAAAAAAAACTGAGTAACTTTTTCGTTTTTTTTAATCTTCGTAGGAACGTTCCAGATTTTGCACTTTTTTTTCTCGAGATCAAAATTCGAAAATTCATCATTCCGAAGCTACAATCCTTCCAGGCACTAATTTTTGAAATTATACAGAATCGAAAATATTTCAACCTCAAATTTTCCACGATCAATTTCCGATTTTTTATCATTTTTTATTTTTTAGCGTTTTTGTTTTTAGACTCTTTTTAGGCATTTATTTATTAAATTATACAGGATCGAAAATATTTCAACCTCAAATTTTCCATGATCAATTTTCGATTTTTTTATCAGGGCTAATATACTGGTTTTTTTTCAGTTTTTGGTTTTTTCATAAACCAAAATCTTTTTTTTCCGTATTGAGGACATAAATTTAAATTTTTAAAAATCATCAAAACGTCTGAATGATTCCCACAACTTAAATCGGCCCAAAAAATTGACTAATTTTAAGCATGAATTTTAATTAATGAATTAAGCATGAATTTGCAATTAATTTTCTCGGTTAAAATAAGGAAAACTTTCAATTTTTAAGCATAACAAAAATTGAATAACTTTTTCCTTTTTTTAATTCTCGTAAGAACGTTCCAGCTTTTGCATTTTTTTTCATTTTTTTTTTTCAGTAATTGCGCAACACGTGTAAGTTGACTATTTTGAAAAAATAACGATCGTGCGTATACACAATGTTTAAAAAAAAAAAATCGTTTGGGCTTTGTGACGTTTCTTCTGCATATTCATAGAAGATCGACTTTCGAGGAGTCGAGTATGATCTTTCGTTGGCCACGTGACACTTAACGTGGCTGTGGATGCGCAAGACGAGCGAAAGTTATTGATGTTCGGACGTACACGTTTAACTCTGACGACCACTTTCCTAAGGCGATTGCATTCGAAATAAATTATTTCGAAGATACAGCACGCTCTAGATTTTTATATGAGTGTGTACCATAGATCTTTTTTTTTCATTCTCGTGCCCTCTTTCTATTACTCCATCAACGCAGTTTATTCCACTTTTACGATTTTTTTTATTTCGTAAATCAAAAAAACCCAAAGTGACGTTTATTGATAAAAAAAAAATCTAATGAACTTTTTCTTATGGCTTTCAAAGGAACGGAATAAAATTAATATAATGAAAAATTACGTATGAGTTTATTTCAAAAAAATGAAAGTAATATTTTTTGCATATTTTTGAAGTAGAAAAAATACAAAAATAAGGTTTTTTTATTTTTCAAAGAGGAAATATGCAATTAATATTTTTCATATATTTCAAAGGAATAAAATAAAATATTACTTTTTATTTAATTTCCGAAAATAAAATATTCTATAAAGAAACATTTTTTAATATTTTTCAAGTAGAAAAGATGAAAAAATAACGTTTATCTAATTTTTAAAAAAGGAAATATGCAATTATTATTTTTTAATATTTCAAATGAATAAAAAAATTACTTTTTATGTAATTTCCAAAAATAAAATATTCTATAAAGAAACATTTTTCAAACATAAAAGATCGAATATTTTTCAAATTTTCTACGCTAAAAATTGAGAGTTCAATTTTGAAAATGTTTAGAATAAAAATAAAATTCTTTCAAATAATCCCTTCGTGCCCTTTCTTTGAGAAAATTTCTTTAGCGTTAATATTTTCGTTTTGATCGAAAATGCGTGTCGGTTTCGAAAATAATTCAAGCCAGTCATCAAGCACTCCCGCGAAGAAAAAAAAACAAGGAGGCGCGTTTGTCGGGTTTATGATTAATCGTGAGAATTTAATAGTACGGGTATGAGCTCTCGTTGCACTATCACGCGCCCCGCGGCGGAAAGATTCACGCGTAATTGCGGAATTTCATAACGCCAACGGTATCCCAACTTTTCTACTATTTTTTTTCTTCTCCGAATATTTCTACGCCCGAAAATCGGGGTCTAACTTTTTCGTTAAAAGATGGCGAACGTCTAGGAATATTTAAAAATACGAAATACGTTACCGGAAATGGTGGAGAAAAAATTACCAAAATTGCAGATTCGAAATAATCTTTGAAAATAGTTTGCCTCGAGTGGACAAAATTGTTTTTCGAAAAGTTGATCTTTTCTAAAAATAATAATAAAACGAAAATAAAAATTCGATAATAACGAAAATTCGATGATAACAAAAATTCAATATTAACGAAAATTCGATAATAACAAAAATTCGATAATAACAAAAATTCGATAATAACGAAAATTCGATCATAACGAAAATTTGATAATCACGAAAATTCGATAATAATCAAGTATTCGATAATAACAAAAATTCGATATTAACGAAAATTCTATAATAACGACAATTCGATTATAACGAAAATTCGATAATAACGAAAAAACATAACATGTTTTTTATCATACATAATCAACATAAAAAAAATGCTTTGTCCATATTTACCATACGTTTTTGAGGTTCTTGAAACTGAGCCCCATAACATCCACTCAACCCCATAACATCAATTTTTACAATAACCCAATAATTGTGGAACTATTTAACGTTATAGTGAATATCTCTAGTGATGGGATGAAATTGACTTTAGAATTTGGTTTTAGCGAACTCGAAAACAAATAGTAGGCACAGTATGATGTCCGAGCAAGAATATTATTGTTTGTTTTATTTTAAAATAATTACGGAAATTTCTTTATTTTCTCAGGTTTTTTGATAAATTTGATAATTGATAAAACTTGACAAAAATTGATAAAAACTACATGATAATGTAGTTTTTTTTTATTATTATCGTAATAATATTTCAATATGGTATAGTAACAATGAAATAATAATAATAATGTTTCTTTTTTTTAATGATATTACAAAAAGCAAATTATGAAGATTATTATTATCTAATTATGATTAACCAATATTAGCATATTATTACTGATAGGATAATTATCTCACCACTAATATAATATTAAAGACAAAAAATCGAATTTCATAAAACTCTTTGTCTGAAAATTCTGAAACGCAGCTAAAAGTGTATTTTTTAAATATTCGGAAGTAGGGCTCCGAGAATCGAAGAAGAATACTTGGATGGGTGACCGGTAAGCTCAATATGGACTTGCGAGCCGAATAGAAACCCAAACAAACCCGAACATACCGAAATGAATACGAGTAAACCCAAATGAACACAAACAAACCCAAACAGACCTAAATAAACCCCAACCAACCCTCATAAACCGAAAAAAACTCAACAGCGCGTTAAATAAAAATAAATATTTATGGACAAAAAATGACGTGCGCTGGAATAATATTACTCTGTATAATTTTCTATAATCACGAAAAAATAAAAAGTAATCACAAAAAAACAAGAAATAAATAATAATCACAAAGAAAAATATTAAAAAATATTAAATAATCACGAAAAAAATAAGAAATACATAATAATAAAAACAAAACGATAAAAAATAAATAATCGTCACAAAAAAAACAATAAAAAATAATCAATAATCACAAAAAAACAAGAAATATATAATAATCACAAAAAAACGATAAAAAATAAAAAATAATCACAAAAAAAAACAATAAAAAATAATTAATAATCACGAAAAAACAAGAAATACATTCCAATCACAAAAAAACGATAAAAAATAATCAATAATCACAAAAAAAACAAAAAATACATAATAATTACCAAAAAACGATAAAAAATAAAAAATAATCACAAAAAAAAACAATAAAAAATAATTAATAATCACAAAAAAACAAGAAATACATTCCAATCACAAAAAAACGATAAAAAATAAATAATAATCACAAAAAAACAATTTTTAAAAATTAAGCCGATTCCAGCAAGAGCGCTCCTTCCGAATATTTATCATTTATTTTCCAATCGAAGCCAAATAAAATGCAGGCTGCTGTGATTTTGAAAAAAACAAAAATCTCACTCACCCACTTGGCTATATCCTCGGATCCAACGATCGCACGGATTTCACCCGAAATGAAGATCCGCCAAAGGGTGAAAATTAAAAAAAAAGTCCCGAAGTTTTTTACCGCTCCGTTTCCGTTAAAATATCGATTGGACGATCGGATAGATCGAGGATTGATAATAACCGGAAACTCGCGAGGATCACTGGCCGCGCATGCGCGCTTGCGAGAAAGGTGAGAGTGAATACCTGAGAGCATCTTCATTCAAGCTTTATATATACGCATTGTATCCCCCGGTTAAGTCTTTTCCCCCCTCGTCGATCTCCCGGTAGAAAGAACCACATCCGACAAACTTTTGCCACCACCATCCTCATCGCTGTACCGCAATATTGCCGGGAGCTCTCCTTCCTCGTGAACATCACTTCTCAAGCCCTCGTCCACGCTCCGAAACTCCACGCAAACTTCTATCGAAATCTGAACGTGCTAAAGTCATTTTGGGGACATTTGACTTCGAGGACCGTCCTCATAATCCCCATAATCAACGTTTATATGTTTTTGGCATCACTGTTGGTCAAGGATGATTTTTATTTTTTATTTTAAAAATTTAATGAAGATTTTTTATTTGTATAAAAAAATTAAATTTTTTTCATTAAATTAAGATTTTTATTATTTATAAAAAACAGTAAATTTTGAGAGTTAAATTAAGATTTTTAATTTTTATTAAAAAAATTTTTTAAATACACGCATCGTTTCAGTTTGTTTAATTAAAAAATATAAATAATTCTTAATTTTTTCGAAAAATATTAAATAGGGAGATTTTTGGTGAATATAGATTTGAAACATTTAATTTTAAATATATAATATTGTTAAAAATTTTTTTGTTTTTTTTTTTTAATTATACTTATTGGTGTTTGATATTGAAAATTATGTGAAAACATTATTTTTAATTTAATCTAGTTGCGGGGGAATATAGATTAGAAAATTTTTATTTTAAACATGCAATTTTGTTGGAATATAAATTTTCGTTTGAAAATTCTACCTACTTATTGGAGTTTTATGTTGAAAATGATGTGAAAACATTATTTTAAATTAAATCTAGTTGAGAAGGAATACAGATTTGAAAAATTTAAGTTCAAATATGTAATTTTTTTATTTCGTTCATCACAGAAATTGAAAAAGAATTTCCATCGGATATTTAATCACTGAAAAATAAGTGCAATCCACATTTGAGTTATTTTAATTAAAACTAGTGATTTTTAATTTGTATCCAAAAAAACTAAAAAAACGCATCATTTAATCTTTTTCATTTAAAAAATAAAAAAGATTCTTTTTTTCTAAATAAAATAAAACGTAACCTTTTATTTTGTTAATTACAAAAATAAAATATCAAAAATTTCCATTAGATATTTTATCACTGAAAAAATAAATAAAAGCTACTTTGGAGCTCTTTTTGTTTATAAAATTATAAAAAACATTTTGTGCAAAAACTCTGATATTGGAGTGATCGAAATAGGCCACGAAAAACGTCACGCCAAGATTGACGAAACGTTACAAAAAAAAAAAGTATTAAAATGCATTTTGGAAAATGCCAAAATGGTAAGCATAGATGGATAATCCGGACAAAATGTTCGCGCGTGCGTGCTCGTCCGCACTTATTTCATGATGCAGCGTTTCTGCGAGCACACTCGAGAATTGTTTTTTTTTTTTTTGGTTTTCGATTTCTCAATTCATCCCGATAACAAACGACGGCGTTGCATTATTTTTATTAATACTATTGTTGTTATTATTATTCGTTGAGTAATGCTATTAATAATGGCAAAACAAGAAATGAGAGAAATGGGAAGAGAGAGAGAGAGAGAGAGAGAAAGAGAAAGAGAGAGAGTGAGAGTATTCCACAACCTAAGGCTAAAATTTGGCGTAACCTCGTCATCATTTCTCATTCCATTTTAAATTTTTGACGTATGTGACAAAGTTTACGAATTTCAAAGAATAGACTTTCGAAAGTTGGTCACGACGAGAACACAAAGATTCGAATCGATATACGTAGCCCTGCAATTAGTTTACCATTTTTTTCATTTTTTTAAATTTTTTTTTTTTTTTCATTTTTTTTCACTCTTTTTTTCTTTTTTCATTTTTTTTTTTTTCAACATTCCGTGAAGACGAGGCTAATAGTAAAGTACCACGGAGAGAGGCATCGATCGGGTACATTTTTGACGTTGGTCAGATGCAGGAAAGCGCGATGTCACGTATTCTCGTAATGACGATAATAAGAGAATTTGCAAGCCCGAGGTGGGCATACCACTCGATTTCAAGTGTCTTCATTTCCGTATACATGTAGAAAACGCGAGAAGAAGATTTAGGTATTAGAACATAAAAACTACTTGACATATATTACTTTATTTATAATAAGGCATTGTTTTTATTGTTATGTGATTTATTCGATTATTATATTTAATATTATATCTATTTGATTATTATATTGTATATTATATATTATATTTATTCGATTTATTATAGTATTCGAGTACCCTGATTATGACAGTAATCATACGAATTAATTTGCAAATTTTCCAAAGATCGATAACGCTGATAAAAGTGTATCTGATCATTACTAAATCACCAATCATAATTTATAAATAAACCCAAATGAAATTAATTGCATTATAATCGTCAATAAGAAAAATGAATAATAAAAATGATAAAAATGCACGATAATAATTTTGTTAATTGATTATTAATTCAGTAAAATTCATTAATATTAAAAATATAATAAAAATTAATCGTTTTCAGTGATAGTAAAGGGAACAAATTATTATTTTATCGTGCCAATAATTCGATTCGTTCATAGATTTGGAATAAATTGTTGAATGAATAAAAAATTGATTAATTAAACGAATTACGAGTCGATCAATTGGAAATTCGTATTTGGGAAAATGCTAAAAATTTATGATAATAATTATATTAACTGATTATTAATCCATAAAAATTAATAAATAATAAAAATACAATGAAAAATAATAATTTTAATTAATAATAAAGAGAATAAATTATTTCACCGTGTTAATAATTCGATTCGTAAATGGATTTGGCATAAACTGTTGAATAAATAAGAAATTAATTAAAGAAATTAATTAGTTAATTTAATTAATTCCCAGTCGATCAATTGGACCTTGGAATTTGTTTTTTTTTAACAAATAGTATTTCAACGCTTCGCGAATGGTAGAAAGAATTCTCAGAGAAATTTCAACATTTCATGACAGTGTGAAACAGGATCAAATGCTGCTGATTTCAAGCTCGGCATTGCTCGCCCAATTTTACCGAGCGGAAACTTACGGGCGTGTGAGAATCGAAATTTACACGTCTGACGCAACGAAAGGAATACGCTTATCAATACCCCTGATCTGTGAATCGCCCCAAGGTTTCTTTTCTTCTTCGTGATAGATTTTTTTTTTCGAAACCATTCGTTAATTTCTTAGTACGTACCTAATGATAGCTTAGGCTATACGCGAGTTTTATTTTCGACTAGGTGTCTTCGGTCGCGCCACGCATAATTTCCCCTAGCTTTTTTCCATTTCGATCTCCGCTCCTCAACTTTTCTTTTCTCACCGATAATCATCTCCATATTTATACTTTTTATGGCAATATGCAGATCGATATTCATTTTTTTTTTACAATTTTATATACATAGTTTCATATTTAAATCAGCGTTACGTCATTACTTTCTGTTTTTTTTTTCAGTTTTATTTTTACGTATTCCATATTGGTAGAAAAATAAAAATACTAATTAACGAATTCCTAATATATCCTAAGCTCAGAATTTTCATAGACATTTTTCGAAAATTTCGTAGATTTAGTTGTCAGATATTTGATATAACGACGATAATAAAAATAAACGTTTTCGTCCGAAAATATTGAATTTCTTATTATTATTTTTAATGTACATAAAAATTACGTATATTTTTTTACATATATAATCGTTTTATATCAAAATTTATTATTTTTAATATTAGGTTGGAGAATAAGTTCGTAGTGTTTTTATTTATTTTTTTTGTTGGGGTTTGTTTGGGTTTGTTTGTCAACGATTTTTTTGCAGTTTGACAAAGTGTATAATTTTCATTCGATAGAGCTCTTTCTGATCTACAAAACTATGCTTATCGTCTTTTTGAGTAATGTAATTTTTTATTACTTTTAAGGCTTAGAAATCGAATTGTTTTCGGATGCTTTTCAGATTTTTGATAACATTTTCGACGTTGAAAATATCCCGAGCTTTTTCCACAGTTTTTTGGCCTCGATGAAAAGCGAAAAAGAGATGTCGAAAATGTTGCTTTTAACCCTCTGTAGGGCAATATGAATGATTAAAAAAAAAAGTAGTTAAAAATGATTTTCGAAAGAAATAAATATACACGTGTTTCTGGAAAAATCTGATTTTTTTTATTTTGTTGAAAAATACAAATTTATACATTGGATTGTTACAAATAAGTTTCATTGACTTAAAATCAGTTTGAAGAAATGTTTCGATTTTGATAGGCCGAGAATCCGTTTCTGACAGAAATGTCACACGGTGCTACAGAGGGTTAATATTTCATTTCTAAGCCCCGAGAATAATAAAAAAAATTACATTACTCAAAAAGACGATTGGCACAGTTTTGTATAGCAGAAAGAGCTCTATCGAATAAATACTAACACTTTGTCAACCATAAAAAAATCGTTGTAAAAAAAATATATAAAAAGTACAATCATTATAGTAATAATAATATAAAAATAATAATTATTATTATTATTCCTGAAGTTACGTATAAATTCCACATAAATACTCAATTATTATACAAACGATATAAAATTCTTTTCTCTTACTCCATTCACTCCGAAGATATATTTTTTTTCAAAATGCATGACGAAAAACAAATACAAAGTTTTGCAACTTTTGAAAAATGGAACCCTATCATTATTTATATACTTATTAATTTTTGTTATTTATATATAAATATTTTTTTATTTTTTATTTTATTATTTTATTATTTATATATAAATATTAAAAATTGATAAGTATATAAATAATGATCGGGTTCCATTTTTCAAAACTTGCAAAACTTTGTATTTGTTTTATTTGAATTCAGTTGAATTATTTATATATATTGAATTCAATAATTCAATTCAAAATTGAATTTCATAATTATTGAATTCAATTTTATACATTAAATATTATATATTGAATTAGTTATATAAAAATAATAAAAATTAATAAGTATATATTTCACGCACGAGGAGACGAACGAAAAACCGATTCTTGTCTCATTGTCCTTGCCCGAAAAACAGCCTTTCAAAAAAAAAAAAAAAGAAGAAGAAGATTGCGTCGATTCGAACAATAGACGTTGTCTAGATATAGCTCGAAGGATGAAGAATGACAAAGATAGTCGAAAATGAGTGAAAAAGAATCGGTCGTTATTCGTTCGAATGGCGAATCCAAAATGGGTGAATCGTTGAATCTCGTTATCGTATATGGGAATGGGACGAACAAAGAGAAGGAGTGTGGGAGTTGGTCGTTGTTTTTTAAACAACGAAGAATTTTATTGGCACGCGTAGTCGAAGAGCAAACCCAAACAAATGAATTCTCGAACCCATTGTACTTGGATACACGTGAAAAAAAAAAATGACTGCGTGAAGTGTGGTAATGTGTACGAAGAGTACCATTTCCTCGGCGTCATAATAAACTCGGGTTCTCTCCGTTAAACCGCTCATTAGCAGTCTACGCTTCGAAAGAAAGTCCCCGGCAACACTATCATCGTAATAGTTATGTCAAAGGAAACAAACGCACACACAAATTATCCACACGTAAAACTTCAAGTTTGATCCGAGTCGACAACGAATTAGCTTTTTTTAGGGATATCACTTCTGGCACCGAAAAGAAAGCCAAAATAACCATTGTATATAAAAACTAATAATCTTTTATTATTGCGCCATTTTAGAGAAAAATAATAGAAAAACATTATTTATATCTATATTATCTATTATCAATAGATAGATAAATAATATATTAGTAGATAATGTAATAGATAATATAATAGATAATATATTAATAGATAATATATTAATAGATAAAATAATAGATAATATATTACTAGATAATATAATAGATGATATATTAATAGATAAAATAATAGGTAATATATTACTAGATAATATAATAGATAATATATTAATAGATAAAATAATAGATAATATATTACTAGATAATATAATAGATAATATATTATCTATTATATCTATATCTATATTATCAACATCTTTATTTTGTTTATTTTATTATTGGCATTTTTTCTTAACACGTAATGGTCACTCGGGGTCCAGTGGACCCCAGGCAAATTTTGTAGGGATATATCGTAGAAAGGTCCATTGAGAATCGAACTTGTGCTGTCATTTGTTGTTGAACCTACTCCAACACTATTTAATCGATGGCGATGGTCAAAATGGCATCAGTTGTCTTGCAGGTAGCAAATAGTGCTGTTCATGAAAATTATATTTTTTTCTTGAAAATATACTATTTCAAGAGTAAAATAGCGTAGGTTTTTCTGCCATATCGCAAAAATCTAATGTATATGAATTTTTCAATGAAAATTGGGTTTTTTTTGTTTCTTTTTTTCTGATTGTTTTTTCTCCATATTAAAATTTTTGAACGGAAGAAAAAACGATTGTATACTTGAAAAACATATGAAATGGAATACTCGTGTAAGATTTGCATCGATAAATCAAGGAGAACGCAAATAGCAACAAGTTTAAAATTACGGGGTTATTTAATATACATTTAAGGAGACATATAGATATATCCCTCGAAAAATAATTCCTATTCGTTATGGGAATTCTATTTAGAGGAATTATTTAACATATGTTTACTTAAGTGTATGCTAAATAGTTAAATAATTTTTATAATATATGCTGAATAATAAAATTAACAAAATTTGTACACTTAGGTATATAAATGTCTTTTATCATTATTTTCGTAAAAAATTGCATTTTTGTAAAAAATCAAACACCCAATATTTAAAATATTGAAAAAAAAATATCTCCAATTAAGGACAAATTTCTCGTGAAAGATCTGGAATTTAAAAGCAAAACGATTATTATCGATTACAATCGATTATAAATGATTATTATGGATTAACAACTTTGATGTAAATTAAAGATCTTTCTATTATGCATATTGAAAAAGTGAAAGAGTGACGTAAAATTCAATCGGAGAAATTTCTCTGGCTCTCATCTGATCAATGTTACCCAAACTCTGTCAAAGTGGAATTTTGACGTGAAATAAATGAGTCTAACGACAGCTCGAGGGTATCGGAATTTCGGGCATCATCTTACGATCGTCCATTTCTTCATTTGATTTCTTTCTCGTATTTTCACTTAAAAAAAATTTCACTCTCGATTACGTGACGTGCGAGATCTCTCGGTCCCGAAAGTTCGAGGTACGATTTGAAGGGAGTTTGATCCGTGAAGTGATGAGGGGAGAAAAAAAGGAAGCCAGGAGTTTTGCTGAGGGCCTCGAGCGTCGAAGATTCTTTCGGGGTTCGAACAATTTCTCCGATCATATCTGAGGTAATTATGCAGAAGTGGAGTTCCAACTGAATTTTGGCGGGAGATTTTTTTTGACCATCAATTACTTTAATTAGTCACCACTAGTGATATTTTGCCGACGAAGGCTGACATTTTTAATTATTTTCATAAGTTATGAGGATTTGAAGTTTGGCGAAAAGTGCAGAAAAATAGGGCATTTTCGTATACTTTGACGCCTAAACGTCGAAATGAGTATTTTTTAACGAAATGAGTTTACCAGAATATACTCAACCAAACCCAAACAACCGAAACAAACCCAAACAAACTTAAACAACCACATAAGTTATATAATCCAACCAAACCCAAACAACCCAAACAAACCTAAACAACCACATAACTTATATAATCCAACCAAACCCAAACAACCCAAACAAACTTAAACAACCACATAACTTATATAATCCAACCAAACCCAAACAACCGAAACAAACTCAAACAAACCTAAACAACCACATAAGTTATATAATCCAACCAAAGCCAAACAACCGAAACAAACTCAAACAAACCTAAACAACCACATAACTTATATAATCCAACCAAACCCAAACAACCGAAACAAACTCAAACAAACCCAAACAACTACATAACTTATATAATTCAAACAAACTCAAACAACCCAAACAAACCCAAACAATAATTTAGTTTATAACCCAACCAAACCCAAACAAACGCAAACAAACCCTAACAACCCAAACAACCTCATATCTTATATAATACAACCAGTCCCAAAAAAACTCAAACAACCCAAACAACTCAAACAACCCAAACAACTCAAACCCTAACAAAGCCAAACAAACCCAAACAACCTCATAACTCATGGAAATAATTAACGTTGTTTGGGTTTGTTTGGGTTTAATAATTAAAAATGTCAGCCTCCACCGGCTAAATATCATTAGCAGTGACTAACCTAAGTAATTTATGGCAACAAAAAAACCGCCCCCAAAATTGAGTAAGAGACCCACTTTTACATAAATACCATATCTGATACTCCATTGTCAAATGTCGTTGGCTGGATCAAACTCAATTTTTTCGAGGCAGTTTAATATTTGTGCTACCAATGATGCGAGTTTTAGCATCCTCGAGAATCCCTCGCACGTGTGCGCGTCGCATTCTGGACGTAGGAACGCTTAGGCGCTTTCACTGGCCACAATGGGCTCTCGTTGACGACGGTGCATCGTCTTCATTCCGCTACGCCACTCAAAGTCTTATTCCTCCACTTTTTTTTTTCATCGTTTTATCCACTTGGCTGTTCGTTTGGGTCCGGACACTTTTTTCCTTCGAATACAAAAACTTTCGTCCCCAAAAGTACGAGAGAGTCGATTCACTCGAAACATTACGAAGGTCTCGAGGAAGTCATAAATTCTTGTATTTTTTTCTTTTACGAGCTAAGACCTTGCGCGTCAAACTTTTGCAATTTTCGGGCGGCAACGTGGCCCACCTTTTTTTTTTTAAACAATGGTAAATAAATTGAGATTGAGTAATTTAATATTCGTGGTAATTAAGATAGTACTAGCGGATTGACTAGTCAACAGTATATCTATAATTTGTTAAGTCTGAAAATAGAAAAATATAACACATTTAAGGACAATAATATTCATCGTGAGAAAATATAATTATTCTAGAAGCGTTGGTATTAAACGTATTTAATTATTATTATCCTAAATGAAGTACTAAAATAGCAATCAGCTTGACTTGATCGCCAATCGCCATTTAATAAACGCTGTTCCCGAAAAACATTACGAACATCGTTTGTTTAACGCCGAGTGTACATGTGTCGCTTTTTGCATAGTTTGTATCTAATCGCAAACTATTAATATTTCCGTTCCATATATCGATTTGCACGTATTTCCCAAATGTCGTGTGTTAAATGCATTGGTTTCATGAATTAAGGGCATGAGGAACATACCACGTGACACACGAGTGCGAAAGAGCGTCCACTTCGAAATTTAAAAACCACTATTCTCTCAAACGGCTGAACCAATCGGTACGAAATTTGGTGGTTGGATTCAGGACGATGGCACCGAGGGCCT
>JAPYZJ010002355.1:0-32242 GCA_030522765.1 Ophioninae sp. B BG-2022a
TTACGGTTTTTTAATTCGTTTCGAATAAACGTCCATATTTTCTTATCTATTAATATTATGTAATTTTTCACTTTCTCTAACCAGCATATTTTATACGTTTGTTTTCTGTAGAATGCCGTGACAGAGTGGTAAACCGAAATGTGGTCTCCACAGAAAAAGGCCACTCTGTCACACTATTTTAAAAAAAACCGATGTTAAAAAAGAATTTTTTTCTAACCGGAAAGGAAACTTTAATTAGTCCTAGTGGAAACACAGAAGCAATTTTTTTTTTAATCCCACAGAAGTCACAAGTATGTGTAGTTCAAAAACCAAAAAAAAAACAGAAAAACGTCGTTTTATTGTAGGTTAAAAAGAAGAACGACCCATACACGAAAATCATGGGTATGGCGTTTCCATTACGTTGGCACACAAACCTTATTTCCTGTTTTTAACTTCTCGTTTCGAGAATTCGAAATTAATCATTAATGATTTACTGAATCAGTACAGAAAATCATTACCGAAAATACTATACTAAATTACTGTAGCTACAATCTTTCAGAAGATACTTCGCGTATTAAAAACAAAAATGATTTTCGTTCCATCCCAACAAGGCAAACTTTGAACTTCGTCAAATTCGTATCGTTGAGATGGGACGAAAATAATTTTTTTTTAAAATATAAACGAAAACTAGGTACACGTAGTTCTGTCACGAATTTGCCGAATGTCTGTACAAGCTGCTTTCTCATAAGTTACCGTGTTAAATTCGTATGGTTTAATAAAACTAAACAATTATTTTAATTGTTTAGTAAAAATTAAATTATTTAATTATTACTATATTCTAGAAATGATTCTAGAATTTAGTGATATATAATTAAAGTAATAATAATAATAATAATGATAATAATAATAATTCTAGAATATAATAATCATTGAGTAGTCATATGCTTCATAATTTGTCTGAAGTTTCCATCGTTGGTTGCCAACGAAATTTTTTTATTCAATCATCTTTTTTTTTGTATACGTTTAATAAGCTAAAAGAAGCGTGTGACCAAAAGGACGAAGATCTTCATCCCCCGGAACCTATCCTTATGGAGGGGTAAAGATGAAAAAAAAATCATTTCCGGCTGGATTGCAATAATCGTTTTTTTTTATTGCCGATGTCTTTTTTGTGGATAAAAATAAACTTGTAAAAAAAATGTCAACGAATTTTATCCCTCGGAACTTACCCTTATTGGGGGAGAGTAATAATGCATGAATAGATTATTCTAGAATTATTCTAGATAATTCTAGAATAATTCTAGAACAATTTGTGCATTATTAGTCTATTAAGAACTATGAATTTTTTAACATTCAACAATTTTGGCAATTTTTTAAATATTCATCCAGCAATAACTTAAGTTTGGAATTGCATATAAATTGCGGTATTTTCGATAACAAAAACAACAGTCGATGTAGATATATAGATATGTATATATATCTATATATAGGATCGATAGCAGTAACTGCAGCACTCTTTCCGGCTATAGTCGCTTTCGTTCGTGCTTTCTGGTACAACGCACGGAGAATCGAACAACCATCCCCTCATTGCCACGGCAAATTATGGCGTAGCGCGAAAGGTCTCCCGCAAAGGGCACGAATAGGGGACGTAAGAGCAAGGGGATGGGAGTAGAACTGGAAGGGTCCCGGATGGAAAATATGACTATGACGTGATGTAGAAAAGCCTGGAATGACGAAACGACGAAAGATTCGCGATGCTCCGATCCACTGTGTCGACGTACGTGTCGCGGTTTCGAAGATTTTACAACGATGCTCAATTCTAGGGAGGTTTTGTGGTTTTATATTGATTTTTGCACGGCGACTCGAGAGTCATAGGATATGAATGAAGCCAAGCTTAACGGCATGAATCAGCAAGCGTTCGGTATAACAAACGAAAAAATAGTTTTCGCGAATGTGGAACTTTTTGGTCTTTTTCGAAATTAAAAAGTTTTTTATTTTAGATGTGAGAATGATATTGGTTAAAAATATAAAATAAAACAAGTAATTGAAGATTGAAAATTGATTTTTGGAATGATTTAATTGGTATAGGAATCGAATTTACTAAACCGTTATTCAATATGGCTAGTAGTTTTTTTTTTAACTCGTTTTTAACTAGATTTTCATTTTTTATGTTATCATTTATTTTTTATATTTAATTGACAACCGTTTTTCAATTTTTTTCAAATAAAATTTAGCCTTTACAGTTAGTTTTTAATGTTAAGTTAAAATTAGTTGAAGAAAATCGTTGCAGTTCAATTACAAATCAGTTTGATTTTTTAATTTTACAATCTACGTTTTTAAGCAATTTTTAATATTTTTTAGTTAAAGTTCATTTTTAAAAGATTTATTTTCAATTGCTTTTTCATTACTTTTAGCTGAAACTTTTTATGAACTTAAAAAACAATTCGAAGTTTTATTTAAGGAAATAAATCGATATGTACAAGGTACACTCAAGATGCTAAGGCGAGTATAACCTAAATCCATTTCATAGGCAAGATGCAACGAAGTATTTTGAATAGTGAGTTTTGGGTTACCCCGAGTACGTGTTCACGAACGCGGGGAGGTATATAATTCATGTAAATACGATGAAAGTTACCAGTGTAGTCAACTCTCATCTCTTGTTCCGCATCCATAAGCTTCATTATTATTTAAACACTATCCGGATCGGGAGTATCACAACACCAACCGGAAATGTTTTTGCGGTCATCAGCATAGCTTTCATAGTCCTTTGTTGGAGTACACCCTTCTCATATCCGGTACGAAATAACGATCTGGCCAAAATATTGCTATTACATCGAAATAAAGCAGAGTTCCTTTTTTTCCTTAATTATTTTTAGTTATTAAATATTCCGTTGCAATTTCATGTTAGGAATTTTCGAAGGAGATATTGAAAAATTTTTCAGCAATTTCCGGTTTCTAAATATGGACAAAAAAATTGGTCAACACGAACATTAAAAGAAATATTATTCCGTTGTAATTCAAGGGAACAAACATCAATCCCAGACCCGTTGGATGTTCCTCTAAGCTCCGGAAATTTTCGTAATTCGTGCAACGAGATATGGCTGAATGGTGGTTCCGTTTACATCCGTCATTGGTATTGGGCGAGATATCCAGGAAACACGATCACTGTCCAATTTGGACCATTCCCTATTCGCGTTATACGAGGCTGCCAATGACATCTCTCCAATCGCAGTCTCACGATGCCTCGCCGCAGATTTGGTTTTTTGAAAGAAAAAAAAAACGATCTTTGACGTACAGAAATAGCTTACGATCTTGGGTTAAATTTTGGAACGTTGGAACTCAACGAATTATTTTTTAATTCATATCATAAGCTAAACGCAACGGATTAATTTTTAGTTATCCTTAATAAATTGAATATCAATATTAATCCCGAATAATATTAATTTCATCCGATTTTGATAAATAATAAATCGATAATCATTTCATTATTCGAACAAATTAATTTTCACTGATCGTTCGAACGTAATAAATACTTTTTTATGTTTATTTTTCTTTTCCATTATTGTAAAAAAAAGGTGCACACTGGTCCTAAATTACCGAAGAAGAATCCAAAAAAAGTTCATCCAAATCCAAAAAAGTTGAAGTTAAATTTAATCCAAATCCAAAGTTAATCCAAAAAAGTTTGCCCAATCGTCATATTGAGCCGATAAAAAACAATTTTCGGATTAATTGGAATAATTTCCGTTTGCAACGAGGAAGTTTCGAGGTCATTCGAGATCGTTGTTGAACGGTGGTCGGAGGTGTCTTCGCTTCGGCAAATGCCGTATCGTCTCGACCTTTCCGAGGTACCCGACATACGCGCACATGAACGAACACATGCGCCCTGAAACACCATAAAACAGCTCGCTCTTTCACCTTCACTCCATGGCTGCATCACGGCCGAGCTTCCAACCCCCCCCCCCCCTCTTGCTCCTCCTCTGTCTCTCTTTCTCTCTCCCTCTGTCTCTTAGCTGAGAAACGGCGCGCGCGATAGTATTGATCGGGTAGGCGGGTGTGCGCTTACCCTCACTTCGTCGTCCGCCCATGTCTCGTATATATAGATCGTTGGTTCGCAACCCCTAACTCGGTGGTGGCCTCGACGGCCCATGAGCTGAAACTCTTCCTTGTGCAAACCGAAGTGCGCCTTCTCCCCCGCAATGTCAGCCGTGGCCCCAAGACCATCCACGTTCAAGCAGGGATATACTTTGGGCTAAATATACGTGTACATTGTGGCCGAAGTAATTTTGGGGACGCGAGAGTTGCTCGGTCTTTCTAATAGGCCATTGACCCGAGAGGCAACATTAGATACAAGTCCAGAGGCTTCGAATCCACCTGGGACTAATTGCCACGAGTATTTACACGTCATTCCGAGAAAGGGTTGAACAAAATTGGTGAAACATATTTTTCGTGCCGGGAACTCGGTACGAGCTACCGTATGGTGGCGATAGTTGGTGGCAAGCAAACTTTCGTACGTGGTTCATTTTGAAAGATTGACAGAGAAAATGGCATAGCCGATGTTGCGCAGAGTTGATATTACGCCTTTTCGCTGGTTGGAAATCGACCCGTAGGCCTGTCGACCACCCTTTGCCTCTCCAAAAGGTTACAACGCCGAGAAAACGCCGAGGGTTCATCCGTGCTACAGCAATCCCGCATCTTCTATGTTTCATACCCCTCGATCTACTTTACTTACTGCTCTTCTTCTTGCCTAACCTTCTACCCACTCTCCAAACCTCTTCCGAGTGTATTTTCCTCATTCACGTTCTCCGGTTTTCTCGGGTTCGCATAACCCAAAACGTTGCACCCATTGCCCAGCTACCCTAGTCGTTTCAACCCCTTGGCGACCTCTTCCTCCCTTCCTCCCTTCCTCCCTTCCTTATCCTTCTATTCCACGCCCCCGTACACGACTCGACACATTTATTCACCACGTGTGTGCATATTTAAACACGGGAACCCTTATACTGCATCAACGCAGCCACAAATATGCGCACACACGATTGTCCGTCCAATTGGAAAGGGGTTGTTCAAATTGATAGCTATAGGTCGTCCCTTTTGTCCTCTTTTGTTTCATTTCCAGTCTGGGTGCGCAAGAACGAACGTTTTGTTTTTTACAATCCACGAAATTGCTACTAATGCTCGCGTATTCGCTCGAAAGAACGCGGTTTGCTGTGTGCCTGTATGTTTACGGTCGCCCACACCCGTTCACCCTCCGTCACGATCATTATAGATATTTCAATTTGGTCGGATTGTACGCTCGAGTGTCTTTGCCCGTACGTGTGTTTGTACAAATCGCCACGCATGACCGGGGTAATATTCTCGAACGCATGCACGAAATGTGTACTTTCGTACGGCAGATCCGGGGGATTGGCAGGGCAGGTATTAATGAACGCTTCGCCTCCGGCCAAATGGACCGGCCGTTTAATTCAAACCCTGAAATATCCAGTGGCTCCAACCGGAAATCGGAATCTCTGTGGCTGGTAAAACGATGTTTTGGCACCCTCTGATGAACATGGCTTTCCGGATGAAAGTTCATGATTCACCGGTAGGAATTTATTGAAAAAAGAGATGGTTCTTTTTTGGGTGGTAGGAGGTTTTGGGTTTGTTTGGGTTTACTTGGATTCAGACGTTTCTGAGAGAATCAGTTTGCAACTTTTTTCGTACATAGTCGGTCAGACACAGTCTAGAGCTATAAGACAGCTTTCTTGAAAGACATAGCTTTCAAGACAGCCAGTTTTCAACTGATTTACGTTAGAAGTCATTTCAAATCAGCCAGTCCTTGATTCTTTGATGTTAGAAGTTCTTCAAAATCAAGCAATCCCCAACTGTAGTCTTCGAAAAAGTTTTCGAAGCCAGTCAATCTTCAGCAGTTCCAAACTGAGCGTTCTTAACAGCCAGTCAGTCTCCAACTGTCCCGAATCAAAAGTTTCTCTATCCAGCCAGTTTCGAACTATTCCATACGGACAAATCTTGAGCCCCAGTTAGTCTCCAACTGTTTAGCACCCAAAGTCCTTCAAAGCCAATTCACCACCAACCGTTTAGCTCTTGAAGCTCTTGAAAGCCAATCAGCCTTGCGGGCGTCCAATTATCACCTCTGAAGAACCCAGTGTTCCAATAGATCGAACGATCACGATGAAGAATCTTCCAAACCCCTTTGGACTAGGTTTTCCCTTGAATGGTCTTGTTCGTTATAAGTTGACACCTCAAAGTTGATACAAGTCTCACGAGGACCAAACAAACTCCAGCTACTGTCCATCGTGACCACGAATCCGCGCAAAAGTCCCAATCAATTTCGGCAAAACATTTTATGAGGCTGTTCAACGAAACGAAGCGAGAAAAATACCGAGCTTCGTTTTGTGACTTTCTTTCGCGGTGATTGATGGGGGTTGATAAAAAAACGGACACGTAGTAGTGTAGTAAAAAGAAATCCATGATTTTTCCAATAGATGGTTTTAGTCATCAGTATCTCGCATTTCAGAAGTCTGATCCGGTTACACTAGACTCCGTTAGAACCCAAACAAACCCAAACAAACTTTTGCGATTTTTTCGATCGATCGACTCAGTTTGTGATTGATTGAATCCCGAAAATAATGGATTTCATTTTTACTACACCTAATATCAAAGGTAATATCCAAAAGGGCTCGTGTACCTCGTAAAATCGTAGAAATTCCACTACTTTTTCTTTTAATGCCGGAAACGCGTACATTCTGTCCTTTGGGTTAAGGTTGAAAACGATTCCGTGTCTGGCAGTGCGGAGAAGAAAAAAAAAGAAACAGCCGGATAAAAGAAGGCATGTAATCACGTGGGAGAGAGCCGCAGGACAGTAGAGAACGTGGGAGAAAAACGACAACGCAAAACGTCGACCACCGAAGAGATCCTCTCTTCCGAGTTTAACCCTTTTCTTCTTTTTCCTTTCTTTCGTTTTTTTTTTTATACGCGTACCGACGAACCCACACATTTCCACACAGCCACCGTTCGCGTCCCAGCAGAGCAAAGAGATTCATTGTTGATCCGGCGAGCGACGGGGTTCCCAATAAGAGACGAAGAGTGGAGGAGGGACTGGCAAAGGGGCGAGGAGGGGTGGGGAGCTCGAGAGCTCTTTTGAATCCAGGGAAGGAGCCAGAGGAAAAACGGAAGTAGAATAGAAAGAGGTAGAACGAGACGAGAATGTATATGTAGAGCATCGCGGAGCTTTTGACTTCCGAGGGGAAGCCGCAGAAACACAGAGACAGAAAGAGGAGAGGTGGGGAACGAGGAGCGAAAGAGTCGAAGACCGAACGAGGGAGAGAGGAAAATCGTATAGAAACGACCACCAAAAAAGCAAAAACAAAAAAAAAAGGAAACAAAAAAAAACATTTTTCATCGTGAACTTGCGACCTCCACTTTATATTCGGCCCCGCGGTTCGCGGGATGATCCTAGGATGCACACTGTTTTTTATACCCGACCCCCTCCTCGTTCCCGATCGCATTTGAATTTCCGCTCTTCTTTCCTTTTTTTTTCTCTCTCTCTCTCTCTCTCTCTCTCTCTCTCTCTCTCTCTCTTGACAATCTTCAAAGAATTCGTCCAGCCCGTAAACTTTTGTATTTCATATTCGTCGGTGGCAATCCTTCCAGGGATCTTTGGTCGAAGCTTTTTGTTCCGGGGTGCCCATACATATGTATCCCTGTCGTCAATTTATATTCATGATCGTAAAAGCTTTCGCGTATGCTTCACCTACAAGATTTTGTACTCGTATATTTACAGGTTAGGGGTGATTGAGCGTAGGTGAAGGTGGTAGGGGTTCCGAAGGATGTTTCGAAACTTTTAGGTTATGCTTGTCTCTCCTTTGTTGGCATTCCATCTCCGGGGAATCCGAGAAGCATCGCGCCGGAACCCAGTCGAACATAAGCCCAAACCAGTATACCTGTGTGTGTAGGTAATGTTAAACTCGGGCATGACTTTTGAACTCTTTCGCTGAACCGACTTCAGCGGTTCGAGGAATTGTGTTTCTGGATCTTCCTCTCGCAAAGCTCCGGAAAGGAAACGAGAAAATTTTGCGTTTTGAAGCCACGTAAAATCATGGGCTGGATAAAGCTCACCACCGTTGCAGCCTTGGGAAATACCCTGACTTGGAAAACTCACACTTTTGGCTTTTCAAAGCTCGTTCCTCCGAGAAATGGAGATGGAAATGTAGATGCTGCTCCTGATGATGATGATGATGATGATGATGACGATGAAGATGAAACTTTCACCTTTTCCAACTCACCCTCGACTGGCAGTCCACTCGAGCCTCACGATTCCTCAGCGCACCTCATACAACTTGATAATTTAGTTTCCTCAACTAACTAACCAACTACTTATTAGGCGAGAAGTATATTGCCTCGGGAGAGCCACAAGCAGCCTCGTGTAGACGCAAATACGTGTGTACATCTCTCAAAGCTTGAAAACGAAAGGGCTTAACCTGTACACTGCTCCCAACGTTCATAACTACCGGATCGAGTCCTTAGGCTTCCCAGGATTTCATATTTAGCGAACTTCCTCGTTCATTTTCGCGCGTGTACTCGCGGTTGCTCGTTCATCCGCCTTGTGCTCGTTATTCCGGAAACATAGACTCGCAGGGGGCGGCGGAGGGGGGAGGGGGGGGGACGTGGAATATCAAAACCACGCGATTACTCGAGCTTCGTCTCGCAATGGATACCGCTTTTGAACTGAGCAAGAAAGGCATCCTCTCTAGGGGTTGTAACGTTAAACGCAGCTTTCTTATTGTCAAGAGTCAATCAAGGTTTTGAATCGGCTGCGAAAACGTAAATCACTATATATATTGCAGTTTAGAGAGGTGGGGTGATTAAGGTGGGAAAACTATTTACAAATTTGAAATAATCGATTTTTTTCTTTGTAAATTGATAGTTAAGTTTCTTAGGAATATTGTGTCCAATTTTGACAGCGAAATTCCAAGAATTTTTAGAGTTGTTGCAAAAAGACACCAAGAGCGTTCGTGTTGGGTAAACAGAGTTTTCGAACTTTCGGCGCGTTTTTCTCAATACTATGATTTTTTCGAACTGCTGGAGTGATTACGCCGAAACTATTACACCGATTTCGATGAATTTTTTTACAAATCTTCGTTACATCAGTAGTTTGTTGGTGAACCTCAATATTATTTCGGATTCCCAAAATAAAACCTACTTTTGCCTTCAAACATAGCAACAATTTCATGAAAAATCACAAAATTGACTTTATTAAGTTGCCATTTGCTGAATTTTGCACATATTCCAAAAATCCTGGTTTACCAACAGCGTATGGGTGTTGTCTTTAAGAATCATTTTGATTTTTTGTTTTCTGATAATTACAGCGTGAGAGAGGATCCCAGCAGTGCGGCAATGTTTATGAAATCTTCTTTTAAACATTGATGTAGACGATGGGGAATTTGCATGAAAAAAAAAGTGTATATATTTTTTTCAAACAATTAAAATATGAAACAAAAGATATTTAAAGATCCAAATTTCTATGAGTATTCCTTCCATGAAAAAAAAAATAAAAAACCCATCACTTTCGAGTTTGTGAATGGTGTTCCTGTCTTAATCTGGAGTAAAAGATGATATAAATCGATATCAAACTTGTCGATTGATCGTCACGTGACATCAATTTTATATCCAAAAACCCGTTGGTGGAAATTTGGGGGGAAAAAAGTTTGATTTTCGTTGGGTTCCAACGATCAATGAAACTTCAAGGCCACGGTGATATTAGAGAAGCTTCGAGATTCGGTCATTACTGGAATATCATAAAAGAGTTGACGTATGCCCCTTTGATCCGACCGAATGTTTTTCACTCGTAAAAGGTTTCGCCGTATGACGTCCCGGTCTGATTTTCAAAGGGTTTCAAAAGCGAGCCTCGTAGAAATTCCTCGAGCGAGAAATCGCGCTCAATTTCATGCGAACTACCCCGTACATACGCAGACACGACTAACGATGTATATCGTGTTTAAAGTGGTTGCCAGGGTGAGCAGTTACGCCCAGGAAACTCGCGGCGTCAACGGCAAAGAAAAAAAAAAAAAAAAAAAAAACAGGGGGCCGGTATACCACCTAAAACACCGCAAAAGCTTTCGACCATCCCACACAGTATAGAAATACCAAACCGAGGGAACTCCCGGACGAGTGCGGTAGAAACGTAGAAAGGAGATTGGCGAAAGGACTTTCGAGGAGCCACCGAGCTCAATCGATGTCGATTTATTCCACCCCTCGTGTACCGAGATCTTTGATTAGTTTCGTCCCATTTTTTGATTCCTTTTTTTTTTGTTCGGCAGTCCAAACGTAGTTATAGAAATCGATGAGGGATATTTCAAACTCGTACTTGTGTGTATCGGGGACGCGAAATACCCAGATTTACGGACGAAGGATTCATATATTATTTTATAATTAATGTTACGTCACGATTTATTATTTTTGTTATTTTTATTACGAATAAAGGTACGATTTTTCTTGAAGAACAAAATGTCAGCTGAAAATTCGTATATGCAATTATAATTATATTAAATGTGATAAAAGTAACAATTAAAAGATAAAAATAAAAGAATAGCAAAAATGAAAGATTATGAATACAAAAAAAATTAAAAAATGAATCCTTATCTCTTTCTTCTGTTTTTTTATTTGCATTATGGATCGGGGGTGTGGTTTGTCCCCAAGGAGAAAGTATAAAATAAAAACCCTTATATGAAATAAAACGTCATTAAACTGAATAAAATCAATAATTAAAAAATGAGAATAAGAAAGGGGTAAGAGTGAAAATAAAAGATTACGTATAAAGTTACAAGAAAAAATGTGTTTCTCTCCCTATTTTTTAAATTTAATTTTTTTAATTCTCGATATAGATAGAGGCTACGATTTGTCTCCAAGAACTCTTAATTAAATTCCATTATATCGTATTCAATAAAACTAACAAATGAAAATTAAAAAAATAAAAAAGATTATAAAAATAGTAACAAAAAAAATTCAAAAAATTACGACCAAAACCACGATAAAAAATATACCTCTCAACATCTCTTTCTTTTACTTTACGTCCGTTTCTCCCTCCGTGCTCTTTTGACCAGCCCTCGTCTATCGTTTCACCGAATAATTCCGTGACTTTTTGCAATCGAGTCCCGAGTTCTCGTGGCCCGCTCGTTCCATAATTGTTTCCAAACTTTCCGCGCCGCATTATTCTCGCGGAAAATATGTTGGTTTCAACGGGCAGAGGGGGGGGGGGGGGGGGGGGGCCGCGAAGCGTTGAATCGCGAGAGAAAAAAAAAAAGGACGTCGATTTTCCGCACGTTGGGCGAGATTTGATCGGACGAACAGCCGGATGATCTATCTCTATTAAAGACCGAACAATTGGGCTTGCCCTCTCTCGTCGTATATACTCCATAGTACATTCGACGAAACGTTTAAACGAACAAGGTCGTAATCCCAATCTCATTGGTTCTTGAATCGTTTCACTTGCGCCCTTTTGTCGCTCATCGAAACGATCTTTCGGACTGCGGAGTCAATAAGTCGACGATTCTCCTTTTGCTCGATCCTCCGCACAATTAAATTCAAAGGCCCGACGGGATTCCAGCATTAGTATACAGGGTGGACTGTTCGACGTAACTTTCCACCAAATATTTCCGTTACCTTCGGTGTGACGACAGAAAATCGTCAGTTTTTCAATAATCGATTTTAAAAATCCGATAAATACGTGAAAAGTTCATTTTCGTCAAGGTCGTCGCGTTCTCAAGGTCATCAATGCTTTTTCAAACGGGAACGTGTTTTATGTTCATCGAGAGGTTTTAGCTCACATTCGAACGAATCCAACGACCTATGATACAATGACCTTGAAATTATATAACGCTTTCTTGGATTCGTTTGAATATCAGCTACGCTTTAATTCAAAAGAGTCGTTGATGACCTTGAGAATGGAAAGAAGCCAAAAACCTTGACGAAAATCATTTTTTCACCGCTGTATTCAGCCCTTCGAAATTTGTCGAATTGCCACGTGACGTTTTTTTCCTCACTCTGGAGGTAATCAAGATATCAGGGGTAGTAAAAAGAAATCCATGATTTTTTTCAATAAATGGCTTTAGCTTTCTGAATCTTCTGTTGTGTAAGTGTATAAGATGAGGTTTTGTACTAAAGAAAGTTTTACGATGGTTTTGTCGTTGGTTAATCCAGAAAATAATGGATTTCTTTTTACTACCCCTTATATTTGAGGTGCCACGTTAAACGTTCCACCCTGTATAAATATATGGATATATGTGTGTATATCTATATTCATAGACGCGAACTATTGTAGTAGAGCGAAGGAAATCGATTCCGATGAGGAGGTGAGCATCTCGCGATTCCATCAAGGGAATAGGGGAGGGGGAAGGAGGTAATAATCCTACTTGCTGAGAATCGAAGCGAATTCTCACGATTCTCTCTTTCTCGTTTCCGCTATCAAGCTTTCGAACTGAATTTTTTCTTTCCTCTTCTCGCCTACAACCGATACCTCAGCGAGTAATGGAAAAATCCTATTGTTCCTGGATAAAGAGAAATCTTACGATTTTTTCAGTCCAATTAATTGAACCCCTCGGCTTCAAAGTAAAGTTTTTTTCCGAGAGGGTTGAAGGGGGAGGATTGGAGAACGTAAAAAGGGGAACTTGAGGACTTTCGCTCGTAACGAGAATAATTACGAGTTTGACGATTTCCAGTGATGTTTACGGTGTCCTTTATCGAAGTATTTCGAAGTCCGTTTTGCGGTGGGAGGTCTCATGGAATTAATTTTAATCAGGAGTTTAATGTTTTGGCGAAGCAGCGTTCGCTTCGTCCTCGACGATTTTCCAACTTTTCACTATTACTTTGGTGTCTTTTGAGGACGAGGGCGAAAACGATTATCGCACGTTCAGCTTGGCTCAGCCGCCATACGTTGCTTCCGGTGATTAGTTTTCCACACGGTTGAACTTTACCCTCCTCCCACGAATCTTCGAGATAATCGTCTTCCGGGATTTCGAGGATTAATTTGGTGAAATCGCGATCCGCGACAAATTTGTATTGTCTTGGGGGTTGTACGAGAAACGAAGCTTTCAATGCTTTTTAGTTGTTTAATAAAGTTTTGCTATAAAGTTCGCACAACTTTTTATTGTTTATCTTTTTATCTTGTGTCTTTATCTTTTTGTTTATTTATATTTGTTTTGTTTCGTATCCCAAATTTGCCAAAGGAAATTTAAAAAATGAAAAAAATAAAAATAAAATGAAAAAAATAAATATAAAAATAAAAATAAAAATAATAATTCGTCAAAAAACTTCCGTTGAGTTTAAAGTCGTTTCAAGGTGTTTTCCCGAAGGCCCAGGGAAAACGTGAAAAACCGATGTCAGTTAGCTCCATATATAGAACGATTTTCCAATTTCACGAAGCAGGACGTTTCGTAATAAGCCAGCTGGTGCTAGAACGAAGCGGTCACCGCTCCCAGTATCCGACATTCTCAATTGTGATAAATTGGAAGTGGCTCTCGAGGTGAATCTCGAGCGGCCATCCATACGATTGTCAGTTGAAATTGCACAACAGTATTTTTAGAGATTAAGGTAGGAAGCGAAGGTTGGAATTTTCTCGTGAAGATCGAAGGCGCACGAATCAAGGAGTGACCTCTTTTTATTTAGAGTTATATCGAAGAGTAGAGAAGGAGGCTGAAGTCTGATGGCCTGTGAAGATCTCTCTACCTCTCTCGTCGTTGTACCTCAACCCCTACGTGTTGTACACCTTTTCTTCGCACTTCCCTCTTTTCTCGGCCACGTTTCCCGCGGGTGCAAGCCACAAATGGCTTTTCCAACGCTCCGGTGATTTTTCTCAGCGTCGTGTATCCTTGCCCTCGGAGTTAACTCGTATATACTTGTACCAGGGTGGAAACCTGGCTCGAGAGAAATACCGTCAGCACGTGTACGTTACTCTTATACATCAGGGTGTGAAAATTGCTGAAACATTGTTCCACTTCTATGCACCTCTGATGCATTCTATCCACGATGCAGCTTCGTTTCGCTCTCATTTATTTCCCACCCTGTGCTCCATTTACGACTACCATGATCTTCTCGTTGACGTACCGCCCTTAATCCCACCCCAAATTCTTCACGCTGACGAAGAAAAAACTTTGCCAACTCGACTGATTCGATCGTTGCCTCGTTATTTTGAATTTTGTTTTTTTTTTTTTTTCGTACTCGTATTTCATGATTTTACATTCGTAATCCAATTATTTTGCGTCCGGAGTGGTGCAATATTTTTGTGAGAGAATTGTGATTTTTTTTTCGCTGTGATAAATGCGTTTGAAAAAAGAAGGAACTTGATTTTACGATTTTTTATTGAAAGTATGGGGTAGATGAAAATATGGGAGTTAAAAATCGATGGAATTCTTGGAAATGTGGGGACGTGTAGTAGGTACTCGTCTCGGCAACTTGTACTCATTCCGCTCCATTAGACTGCTAACGATTAATCAATAACTCGCCTAATCACTAACATTGAACATTCCCGAGAATCGTTTTCCGCAGTATTAACAACTGGTACTTTCATTATGTCCAATTACGTATCGCATCATCAATATCAGCGAATGACCCGAAACGATAGTAAAGTTTACCAATAATTAGACTTTCGAGTGCAAAAATCGATATTGTTTCGTAACTTTAGACGCGTACTTCTGCAAAGGTTGATGCTTTTACACTGAATTATTACGCCGTAACCTCATCAAACTCCAACGGAAGTACACTTCGTTTCATCTTATATTCGTATTCGTCTTGGCACGAGTTTCCCCCTCTCCCTTCCATCTCGTCTTCAACGTTAATTCCGTTCGTTATAATAATCTTAAAAGGTAGTTTTAATGGATTGGCTACTCAACATATCTATAATTTTTCGAGTTCGAAAATAGAAAAATAAATAATAAAATATTTATGTATAATAAGCATGTTAAGCATTTAAGCATAATATAAAATAATAAAAAAATTAACCATAATAATATTCATCGTAACAAAATAATTATTCGAGAAGTGTTGGTAATAAACGTCTGGAATTATTGATACTAATAATAATAGTCATAAAATATTTAAGCAGAAAAATAAATAATAGGATTTTTAAACATAGATAATAAGAAATAATTAAAAAAACTAACCATAATAATATTCATCATAACAAAAAAATTATTCGAGAAGTGGTGGTAATAAACGTCTTGAATTATTATTATAAAAAATGAAGTACTAAAATAGCAATCAGCTTGATTCAGGTGATCTTACCAACCGCCATTTCATAAAGCATTTCCGAAAACAATTACGAAATTAACATTTACGAAACAAACGAAAATTATTATTTTTCAATTTCTCTATTTTTTCTTCCACTGAAATCGTAAATAAAATACCTCAATAATGATACAAATCTTTATTGTAATAACCTAAAATTAAAATCTGAAAAAAAATATTTCGCCAATTAATGGATTTCAGGAAACAGAAAGATAAGAAAAGAAATCTCCATTGCGTCGCAACGATGCGAATTTCAAGTCCATATTCTGAATTGCTATATTACAGATTACAAAAAAAATCGGTTTTGTTTTTAAAGAGTTTTTGAAGGTTATGCACGTGCTTATATCTGAAAACGAAAAAGTAATCTACTTTTTTGATGATCGTTTTTCCACTTTTCTAAAGTTTTCATCGTCCTTGCTCGTTCTTCTCTGGAGCTTCGTTTTAATTTCTCTCCGTTTTGCGGTAAACTCGCTGCATCGATCGCATCTCGTGAAAGCATGGGAAACGTCGAGGTTCTGCACATCGATGACTATGTCGTCCCTGGAACGAAAACTCGGGAGACAGATCGAGAGATACCGCTTGAAAGATTTTTCACACTCAGCCGAGTTTTCGCCGAATGATTTTCCTTAAATGTATTTGCGGGTGAAAAACGAGGAGGAGGAACGATGGAGACACGATTCTGGATTGAACGAGAGGCGCGGTGTTGGATGACAATTTCACGCTCCGCGAGGCGTGAGCTGTCGATTAGAATTATATCCTCGAGATTATAGCTTTCCTCGAGACGACTTTACTTTCGTTTTCTCTACTATCTACTCCTCGTACTTTATCAACGCTTCAACGCGGTTCTCGCTCGCTTGATCCTCGACGAATCCCCGATTATAGTTTTTTTCCCTTTTTTTTTTAATTTCTTTTGCTCTCCGACGAGATATTTCCGTTTATATTTTGATATCTGGCTCATCGTATCTTACCGATTACAGTCTCGGTCTTCAAATCCAAAAGTTGTTTGATGCATAACTGAAAATACGATTCCCAGGCGACCAGTGGATTTTCGGTATTAGGGGTCAAGTTGATGAGGTCTTTGAAATGGAAAAAGATGAGAGAAACTTTGATCATTCGTTTAGAGGGTTTTATAGTATCGTCGTTGGTCCATCTTTAGTCGCGACCTACAAAAGCGAAGCTTCGTTCAGACGGTTTTCCTTTTCATGCTGGAAAAAAAGCTTCATCGAGTGGAGTTTGAGATTTGTATGATCCAACCAGTCCAGTATTGGCACACTTAATTGAAAGAACTAAAATGATACTTTCTAGCCAATATCAGGCCATCAT
The DNA here is from genome assembly GCA_030522765.1 of Ophioninae sp. B BG-2022a. Taxonomy (NCBI): domain Eukaryota; kingdom Metazoa; phylum Arthropoda; class Insecta; order Hymenoptera; family Ichneumonidae; species Ophioninae sp. B BG-2022a. The sequence goes on from JAPYZJ010002355.1 coordinate 16,573, forward strand.
CGGACTATGTAACAGGGGGGTGAAGTAGGAAACCTGAATTTCGATTGACCAGAAGGCTCAAAATTCCCAATTTGAATTTACCGAAACTACAAATTTCGTAAATTTTTCGATTTGTTTGGGTTTGTTTAAAATCAAGGGTTTAAAATCAAACTAACGAACCCAAACAAGCCCAAACAAATTTCGTAAACCTTTACGAAATTTTTAGTTTCGGTTTATCAAAATTCGGAATTTTGAGCCTTCTGGTCAATCGAAGTTCGGGTTTCCTACTGAGCTCCGTAACAGGTTTTATGGTAGACCACGATAAGCTCTCCCTTTTTTTAGGACCTGATCTAAAAACTGTTGAATTGGGTGACCTTTTTGGTCCGTTTCATGAATTTGCCTAGTCAGGTAATTCAGATGAGACGGCCCTGATCAGGACACGAATCGGACAATTATTTGCCTTATTTCTGACCTGCAACTGACGAACATAGTTTATGTCCTCGCCGATTTCAAATTTTTAAGTATTTTTCAAAATTATAACTCGCGTGATATTTTTTTTTGACTCTGACAAAAATTTCTTTTTTTTTTTCTTGAAGAGTCCTGGAAAGATTTTTCGAAAAAGACGTGAATCGAAGTGGTAAAAGTATTTCGAAAAAAGTTAAGACGCACTTGAAGAATTGAATTTAGGTGGCACTCGAGTAGGAATCTCGGGTTCGTTCAGCTAAGTGCATGCCATAGAGACAAGTATCAGAGTGCTTGGAAAGCTCCTGTTAAGCACCTCACACGCTGCTTGTGGTCTACGGGCTATTCGATTCCTGGCGCTTTTCTGGGTTTCTCATTTTGAGACCTCGTTATCGAATGCGTTGCCGGAAAAGGCTACAATCATCCGTTCGCACTCGAAACCAGACGGGAAACGAAAAACTAAAAAAGTGAAAATAGATGTTCGCAGAAAAGTGAAATCATAAAATAAAAAGTGGAAAAACTCTGATCACTCATTTCCAAATTTTCGAGAGTACACAAAGTTGACTTTTTTCTTCAAACTTCGTTTACTATTAAAGTACCGTTCCGATCGAGTCTTGATTAGAAATTTCGAAAATATTGTTAATGAGGAAATAAAAATATAAAAATAGACATTTCGTCGAGTTTCAACGATAAAAACTTCAAACTCGTCACATTTATAAACAAAAATACTACGAGGATTATTATTTTCGAACTTTTCATTTTTTTCACAAAAATCGTTATGAAAATCCCTCTTAAATTTTTTAATCTCATCTAGAATTAAAAAATTCGAAACTAGACGAGAAAATATTTTCTTAAATACTGTAAATAAAAATATAAATATTTGAAAAACAAAAAGAAATAAAAAATAAATGAGAAATAAATATAAAAAATGTAAAAATTTTTTTCAAACAAATTTCGTTACGTAGCAACGATACTTTCAAGTCCATCACATTTATCGACACGAATACATACAAACATACATTTGCATTTATATAATACACACTTATTAAGAGTAATAGTGAATACTCGAACTTAATACTAAATCAATATCTGCGCCCATCGTGAATGTAGGGTGTCCTGCCTAGGGTGTGTTTCCAAAGCTGCGCGAGTTCCAATTCTCGCTTCACAGTACGCCACCAAACCCAACCATATGGTAGATACCTTGTACAAATATATTCGATTCTTGCAGCTCAAAATTCACTTGTAACATCAATTCGCTAAAAACGTATTTATCGTCTCCCTCCCCTCGTTGGTTAGGTGCAACTTTTCTGGATTCGAATAGTGAGGGGAAGGGGGGGGGGGGCAAGTTTGTTGAAAGAAATACTCGCAGGTATAAATGCCGATCGATCAAATCCAGCCAAAACACGAGTAGGGGAAGACTGTCGTTTATTTGAGATTGGTACTGATATGCAGAGGATTTTAGTTCCATGATCGATCCTCCATTTTGGATTAAGTATTTGCTCAAGAAATCATTAATTAATGACTTTAGTTTGGGTTCCAAAGATTTGAATATTTAAAAAAATGATTTATATGATTTTCACTATTCTTTCCATTTTTCTCAATCTTTTAATATTATTTTTATGGTTTCCAAAATTTTCTCTTAATGAGCAGAGGACAAGTAGACGTCAAAATTTTAAGTTATATTAACACATGTTTTTTTTTCAAATTTACGTTTTTTCTTTATTGACAAATTTTGATAACTTACGAAGGTTGGAGTCAACGAAATTCTTGACGACCTCAAGTCCATATTGATTAGGAACTCAAAGAGCTGATAAAATTTGATTGAAAAATGGTGAAAGGTCATCGAATAAAATGGAAATTACTTCGTTGAGAAGCTGATCTCTGTATAACAAATTTCCAATTTTCTTTAAAAGAAAAACAGATTTTACTATCTGACCCAATGTAACTCGTAAATATGATTTCGTTACTTTTTTGGTCCGTTTAATCAATTTGCCATGATTTCAACAAAAGTACGGAAATTTGAGTCTAACGGTATATGTATTTTTTGACTTTTGAGATTTAAAAAAATAACTACTTGTAGGTTAAGATCGATTGTCGAGCAAAGCCAATTTATCTGGGATGTAAACGTGAACGATTCGATAGAGCAGAATGCAAATGGCGACTATAATTGATCTCATCCATTTACCAAGCTGCCCTAACCAACCCCCTCCACCGCCCTTCGTGCTAATAAGAGTTGTGTGTGTTTTCGATAACGAATCGTGTTATGCGACGAGCCACAACGAGTCAACCAGCACGACGTCAATGACTCGACAAAATAATTCAAATGTGTATACAGAGCGTTTTCATCATTGCGTCTACAGCTTGGCAATCCCCTCGCTAAGCCATGTCCTTTCTCTGTCGGATAGGATTTCAGAGACCGTGTGTTCGATATCGTACAGATAGAAGGAGGCAGGGACTGAGAAATCGAGGGAAAGAATTTCGGGGTCCTGGCCAGAAAGACTGAAACAGGGCCCATGCTGATATTGGGTCATCCATTTCCTATGAAATATCCATTAGTAGAGTCACGTGATATCTCAATTGAGAATTTTTTACAAACTCGATTCTTCATTGCAAATTACAGCAAGTGTTCCTGATACCCCAATGATGTTTTTCGTACATCAATGTGGCGATCAATGATCCTCGGTGGATAGCTTGTAAAATCTGGAGTATTTATATACAAATGAGATTGAAAATACAAATTGGAGAACGCCAGTTTTCGCCAGTTGCCCTGTGCCCTCCTGCAGACCCGATAAAATCCCACGCAGGGAAACGGCTTCTTGAAGCCATCATTTTCAGGGTCCTGTAGGAATAGGGAAATGACAACCCTGGAATGGAAAGTGGAAGAGATCGATTCCTAACAGCCCTAAAGGGCCTGGAGAAAAAATGGACGCGAGGAAAAAAAACTTCTAGATATCTGGAATTGTCATTGGGAGCAGCGAGGATTGGAGGATGTAATAGGTTTGGGTTTGAGGGCGGAACCCACAATGATCGTCAATATTGATCGTTCAGCCTCTGTTTACCCATTTACTATTATCGAATTCATCTAATCAGTCTTATCGCACACAATGTTGTCGTTAATCGATCTGTTTGAATGGCCCCATCCAGAGCCAACGACGACTTATACAAAAGAACCGGAGACGCGAATAGAAGAATTTTATAGATACAGTTTCGATTCAAGGGTGTGTTTTGAGCGAGGAAAAAAGGGGATGATTCGACGGGGGGTGCGTTAGACTTTGTTGATTCTGTCATCCCCTTGTGCTCCCGTCATCCCTTTAGCCTGAGGGGTGAGAAGAGGATCAAGAGAACGCTAGGCTGAGGGATGAGGAAAATAGGAATGGGGGCTTGCAAATGGGGGGGGGGGGGGGGAATAATTATGATATGTATATGACAAAGGGAAAGACAAGAGGAGGAATTTCGATCCTGCATCAGCTTGTGGCTAACCTTAAACTGTTTGTCTTCATAATTCCTGATTTTCTGGTTTTTCAAATAATTCTTTTGGATTAATAATACTTTTATATTGTTTTTTAAATAATCTGTTGCATTGTAATATTAATACAAGTTTTTACTCGGTTTTTCATAATTTAAAGGAATTTTGGGATACGATCGTTTCCCAAGAATGAAAAGATTTTGGGATGATAAATTTTTCTGTTGAGTATTTTGAAGGGCTGTCTGATTAAATTGAAGAGGAACAATCAGTAGGTAATTAAAGATTGTAGAAGATCCATTGGGACTGGAAATTGATCCGAACCCCTTAACTTTCTGACGGTTGTAAAAATAATCGATGAATTTTTTATTTTTTTGTGGTTTCCTTTTTGCACTTCTTTTTTTCATGATAAAAAAATGTGGTGTTAAAAAATCGTTGAAGGTTCTGGAAGATCCATTGGAGTTGGTAATTGATCCGAACCCCTTAATTTCCTGATGGTTGTAAAAATAATCGATGAATTTTCTTTAGTTTTTTTGTGGTTTCCTTTTTTATTCCTTTTTTCACCATAAGAAAAATATAGGGTTAAAAAATCGTATACCTGGAGCACGAAGCTGGAAAGTGCTTTCTTTCATTGTTTCATGGCCATTTGTCAGTGAACGTCAGTCTGTCGATTCGGGACTCTCCGATTCTCGTATTCTTTGGTGTACGCGTAGATTTAATGCTGGGTATGGTATAACGCGGAAGTACTCGAGAGCAGAATGTACGAGCCACGAGCTTAGCCGGAATATACGCTGGGACGTCGCCATTTTTTTTTTCAGAACCCTTAAAAAAAAGTGAGCAACACGCACCGGGACTTTTCCTCTTTCGTTTTGCCTCGCGTGCACCCTCGTGTTTTTTCCTCGCTTTTTCAAACGTGCTTGGATCCTCGCTGAAATATCAAGTTTTTCTCCAGCTCAGCGCGTGCACACCATATCCTACCCATCATTTTTTCAAACGACTTCCCTCGTCGAATAACTTTACACGCGCTGTAATTCACGTGAAGCTTCGAGATGCGAAAGAACAAAAGAATTTTCGTGCACGAAAGCTTTTACTATTTTCTTTTTTCTATTTTACTTTTTTTTTTGCTTTTATGAAAAAGCCTGAAGGGGCTGGGGAATAAAGAAAAATCATACACCAAAAATCTCCACTTGTTTTTAGTTATTTCAGTTTTTATTCGTAAATCTGACTTTAGGACTCTTGAGTGAAAAATTAAAAAATGGGAAATGGATAATTTTTAATGGTCTTTTATTTCTTATTGAAAAACAATGTAGCCTATACTCAAAAATATAAAATTAAAATTTCACGTACGAAAACTTCGACATTTTTTTAAATTAAAATTCTTATAAAATATTGTTAATATCATTTTTATTATGATTTATCATAATTTTAATTTAATTTAATCTAAACAAAAATTTAGCCTATTTTCGTAAGAATTTCGTAAGAAGAATTCGGAAAGAGAAAATGAAGATTTTATTTTAAACAGAAATCAAATCAATGTCGCATCAAACACGAAGCACTGAAAATGTATTTCCTCAAATACAATTCAATTTTATTTATTTCAAATGCATTTTTCACCATTTTATTTTTTCATAATGGTAGATACAAAAAGGCCTTTTTTACAAGTTTTTTGTATTGGAAATCCAAATATCTATATTCGGCTATAGTAAAAAATAAAAATAGAATTTGTCATAAAAATTCTTTATTTTCGTGCCAAATCAGGAAGAAAATGATCTATTTTTGGTAGAGACTTCGCCCAACCCAAACAAACCCAAATAAACCCAATAAAAAAAATTATTTTTCTCGGTCGTGAAATTGTCGTGTAAAGTCGTTAAAAAAAAGACATTCGTCTTATAATTGTAACCCTTCAGATATTTGGATAAGCCTGTGGTCACGTAGGGAATCAACATCAAAAACACAAATCCACGATCAATGCTTAAATCTTCTATATGTCTTCCGGTCTTGTGGTTATTGCCCGCGAGGCTTTTGGAAAATAGAGTTACGCTCGAATCCTGGACCCTTTGAGTATCGAGACCACACACGAGAGCTCGCGTCCTTTATTTTCGTGATTTGGAAACCCCACTGATATTCCGCTCTCGATTTCTACCCTCGTGCAGTTGGGCCCTCGCTTCACAAAGGTCTTTCATGGGGTTGACTCGAAGGCTTTGTGAGCTTATGAGATTTTCATACGGAATTTTTTTTTTCGTCCTGATACAACACTCTTATGTCGCACATACAATCGCAGGTTTGAAAATTGTTTCACCCTGCCTCTGCTGGAAAGTAACAAAAAAAAACGAAAAAAATTTATTTTTATTCCCATTGCAATGAATAAACAAATTTAAAAAATGAATAAAATAAGTAAGAAGTATGTAAAAAAATCAACGCGTGTATAAATAAATAAATTACCAACGTGACAAATTAAAGAAATAATTCAATTAAATATATAAGTAAAAATAAGTTAAAACAATTAACGAGAACAGGAATTAATTAACAAGTTGATCAATTGAGCAAATAAATCAAATAAACACAAAAATAAAAGCTAAGTAAATAATATGAAGAATAAATGAATAAATTAAGAAATCAATCAGCGATTAAATAAATAGATTCCCGAATTAATTAATGAATAAATCGATTGACAAAACAATAGGTAAATCACCGTGCTTGTTTACGAACGTATAATCAAATTAATAAACAAGTAAACAGACGAGTATGAACGACAAAATACAACGAGCAAGAAAATAAAAACAAATAAGATCTTTCAGCCAACGATTGTTATCCCCTAAGTGAGCGGACTACTCGACTACTCGATTGTCCTTGTTTCCACCATAAAATTCGATCCCCTCTAGTCGAGGGAGAAAAAAGAAAGAAAACGAAAAAAAAAAAAACCAACAATGTCTCCGTCGATTCGTTCATAACACGATATAGACACGGCAAAACTTCGATTTGTCGTTGAAGCCATCGAATGCGCGGGAGTAGCAGCTCGAAGGGGCGGGGAGGGGGGGGGGGCTCGTAATTGAATCGATACACAATAACGACATTTCACTCTGGCAAATAACGAACGAGATCACGGGCACATTCAATTCCTATTCCCGGTTGCCAGGTCTACCGTATAAATAAGCTCGCGGATGTAGGTTGCGAACAAACAAATATAGAGGACGCTGGAACAAAATGAAGAATTATTACGAGGTGCTTCGAAGGATCCAGTTCAAGCCTATAGCAAATAAATATCGGGGCCCAAACAGTATTCGAAGCATTCAATCTCGTTAGGGGAGAAACGAAATTTTTTAAAAGTTTTTTTTGTTTTATTTTTTTTTTTTCAAAATAAAAAATGAAAATTTTGCGTAAAAAAGGTAACTTTACCACTTCGGTTGATTTGAGAGGAACGATAAAAAAAAAAGGTTTCGAAGCTTTCGTAGCTTTTCGACGCTCCACCTGTGTGGATGTGCTCCTGTGAAATGTGTTTGGGTTACTTGTGTATATCTGTATTTATGTAAAGTAAATACGCAACTATGTCTGGTCGGAGTGCCCATGTGTCCTCGAGAGGCTCGCTGGTGCAGCAGGTGGTATATTGTGAGCGAGAGGCCTCACCTGGACCTCTCGACCTCCCCCCTTAAAACCCCCAACTACTCTTGTCTTCCCTCGTGCACATGTGCACGAGTTTCAGCCTTTATAAATACTCCCTTCTCAGTGACGATGTTCGGAGAGATGGGGGATTTTTCACTCTTGGCTAGAAAAAAAAAACTATTGTTTCGATCGGAATTTTGAGAAACGTAGTTTTTATTTCTCTTTTTTCTTTGCTTTTTGCACTGCTGATTAGAAAAGAGAAAAAAAACTGTCGATTTAATCGTGATTCCGAGAAACGGATTTTTTTAATTCTCGTTTTTGGCTTTTTGCTGACTGGAACAAAAAAATTTATTGTTTCGAACGGAATTTTGAGAAACGTTATTTTCATTTCTCTTTTTTTTTGCTTTTTGCACTGATGATGAGGAAAAAATAAACTGTCGATTTAATCTTGATTATGAGAATTGTAATTTTTAACTATTTTTTATTTTGCTCTGCTCGTACGACTCTTTCAATCGTTATTCTCAGGTACGTTCATCCGATCAGGTACGAAAAATCTAATCGAAAAATCAAGATTTTGGTATTACTAGATGGACATTTTAAAAAATTACCAAAAATTGTTGATTACGGAAGAAAAATTGTTGACCTTTTGAAGAATTATTTTAAAAGGAAAAATTGTTGATCATTCGAAGAATTATTTTAAAAAGAAAAATTGTTGATCGTTTAAAGAATTGTTTGAAGAAAAAAAAATACTTTAGACCATAGTGATAACTGACAATCAACAACCAAACCCAAACCCTCAAGATTATAATTTCGAATTCCCCTGAAAATTAAAAACAAAAAAACATAATAAAAAAAAACGTTATTGGGTTTGAACGATGCAACTTTCAAGGCCTCTCTTTTGGTTCTCACGGAATAGAACCAGCGTCGATCGTACGGGTCTCTCGGGTCTTTGATCGCTTTATTTATCATCCGAATTCAATGGAAGCTCACGTCACAAAGTTGGTCGAAGATTTATCGTCTCCGAGGACTCCATGAAATACATCACGATTTCTGTGTATAGGATGCTACTAGGGACGGAAGGGGAGAGGGGGGAGACGAGGGAATTGATAGGAACGGAATTCTGCAGTATCGCTCGATTTCTCGAAAAGCTTCCGGCCCCTACGTCACTTGTACACGTGTATGACGTGTACATTCATAATCCTGACTGCGTGTAACAATGTGGAACGATGGCAGTTGCTACGTCCTTCTGTCTCTCTCTTTCTCTCTCTTGTGTATACAAGTACCATTTGCTAGGTACGTTCTAAGGTCTCGAACGTATTCACGAGCGTGGAAGTTTCCGGCGTCCACGTACGAGGAGGAGCTCGCCGAGGGTTAAGCCCCGCGTGTGCAATGAACGTCGAAACAGTCCTCGCGTGGCACATTGAGAGCTCATACATAGGGATGAGGGCTTGGTTACCGCGAGCCCTTGCACACAACAATTCGTCGCAAATTGTCATACTGCTCTCGAGATTACGGTCGTCCACCTTGGCTACCTGTATTTCTGTGTAGGTGGGGCTCAAAACGACCCTTTTCAATTACGAATCACAAAAAACGTAAAAACGAGCTTTTTGTTTGAAATATATTTGGGGGAGAGTTTATTGAAAATTTAATATTTCGATATATTTCAATAATTAATTAGGGGATCAATTCAATTATTATTTTGAAATTTTTGATGTTTCGTTTTTTTGGGGAATGTTGAAATTGTTGATTGTTATTAATAGTTAAATAGAAAAATGGTTGTGATATGCTGTTGTAAGAATTTATGCTAAAATTGGGATTGTAGAAAAGTACAGTTTAATGGGTGGGGAAATGGTAGAATTTTAATGTGAGAATTTGTTAATTATTGGAGGAATGACAAACAAATCGCGCAAATTGCATGTACTAATCGGGAAAGGACATTGTTTTTCTTTGTTATGAATTTTTTGGTGGATTTTCATGATAAGTTGGTACTGGCCAACATATTGATGGAAGTAGAGATTAATTGGTGAGAATTCGTTGGCAAGTGGATAATAATGAAGATCGACAGATGTAATTAAATTGTATTGTATATTCAGAAAATAACGAATAATTATGATTCGTGTCGATGAAAATTTTGATGATGAATATCGAATATTCATTATTATTTAATTATCGACGCTAGTTTGATTATAATTTGCGATAATTTATCTCGATGAGAATTTAATATTGAATCAGATATGTTTATGTCAAAGAGAATTTTATTATAATTCGTGATAATTTTTCTCGATAAAAATTTAATTATTCATTTATAAATGTTTATAATTTATGGGGATTTTTTCAAATAAATGTATAAATATATGCGATGTTGATCTAACAAATCTATGAGTATTAAGTTATAGGACAAAATTGAGGGATTTTATAAAAAATTAAAGAAAATATATACTTCTTTTTGCTAAGTCATTTTTTAAATTACTTAGGGAATAAACAAAAATTGATTAAAAATATCCGATTTGATATTTTGATTGTTGATTGAAATTTGAATATTGGAAAATTGATTTTCAAATTAGAAATATTTGAAAAATTGATTAAAAATATTCGATTTGATATTTTGAATATTGATTGAAATTTGAATATTGGAAAATTGATTTTCAAATTAGAAATATTTGAAAAATTGATTAAAAATATCCAATTTGATATTTTGATTATTGATTGAAATTTTAATACTTGAAAATTGATTTTCCAATTGGAAATATTTGAAAAATTGATTAAAAATATCCAATTTGATATTTTGATTATTGATTGAAATTTTGATACTTGAAAATTGATTTTCAAATTGTAAATATTTGAAAAATTGATAAAAAATATCGCCTTTCGCCTGGATTAGCCCGTATATTTTATCGATATAGATGTGTAGACGGTATAGACGTGTACCATCTCTACGTATTTCGTGCATCGTAGGTTATGTGCTCGTATATAGACGAAAAGTGTGCCAGGCTCCTCAGGCTACCTTGGCGTACCCGGTATGGTTTCTTTGAGAGGATCGTCGAACGGCAGCTGTGATTTTTTTCTTTTTTCTTCCAAACTGCGCCTGTCAGGGTTACCATCTGCCAGGTCGTACGGCGCACGACACGGTCCATAGGCTACCCTAGAAACCGTCTCCCTCATCCGTGCGGCACGTCGTATCGACGAGAAAAATCGAAAGATCGTACACTGTCTCCAACGATGAAAAAAAGTTTGGGTTCGTTCGGGGTATAAAAAAATATTGATAAATTCGTTCCATGCATCTGAACGGTAAACTGCTCTGCTAACGCAGAAAATTCATCGCGAGCCAGATCCACAATTATTCAGAAAAAAATCTCGAAAAATTCATGGTTCCTCTTTAGAATATACTTTTCAAAGAAAAACGGTTGCTTTTATTTTTCTTATTTTTGATATATTTCCTTTCATCAAATGTTGAGCAAGTAGAGAAAAAAACGTTTTTTCTTCAAAAAAATATAGCGTAGGCAAAAATTATGGGAACCTTTTTTCAATAGCAGTTTTTTAGAGGAAAATGGTTGCTCTTTATAGAAAAAAATATTGTATTCATGTAGAAAAGAATCATAAAGTAAAATAAATTATTAATTCATTCATAATTCATAATTCAATTATACGTAGGTATTATTTAATTCAATTAATTCAATAATTCAAATTAACTCAATTTAATTCAAATTAATTCAATTTAATTCAATTATACGAATTATTTAATAATAATGAAATAATTATACATTCGAGAAATTTCGGGTCGAAACGTTAGGCCAGGCAAAAACGACCCTCGTTGACGGATTTATGATTAAAAACGGTTCTAAACACAACGAACGTCAGTTTAAATGATCGAAGCAATAATTATGACGGTGAAGTAAGGAATACCAACCGTTGATTATAAACAATCACCAAAGGGTGATAATAACGATAATAAAACATGAATAGCAACGATGAAAACGAAGATAGGCTGATGTTCCTCGAAATGCAGAAAAGTCGATACGCAGAAGTGTGTCCGCAGCCATTATTTATAGCGGAAGGAACAAATCGTTTGGGTTGTCGATGGTAATTTGTCGCAGGTCATTTACGAGTTTCGGGCAGAGACTGCAATTTGTATCAGCGTTAATGCAAGTCCTGTACTTCGATACACAAGGGCTCGGTTATTCCCGTGGGTTCGTTTCGTCACGGTTTCCAACGAACGACTCGTGGCTTCTCGTGGGTTTTTCTGGGCATGATACCGGTCCTTGCGATACATCGATATATTTATCGCCTCGTTAAATCTCGAGATCGTAAAGTTTATAACTCTATGAGGGCGAAATTAAGCGAACGAGCAACAGGGGCGTATTCGCAATCAACGTTCGTATCAATGACTCGTTTCTGTCCATCAGCTTCTATTCCACGTTGGCCGAACTCTCATCGTGCTTTCCTCGTGCACTTTCCTCATAACGCTCGTATCGATTCGGCACTAAACGACCAAACGACGATTTGGACCTATCCGGAATTTCCGGTGTAATTAGACTCCACGATAAAACTCAATCCACCCCGGAGTGTAAAAAAACACCAGATCACCCTGAAGAAGTACTCGGAGTACGTACTTCGTCATTCTATTGCAACTGATTAGAAGGCTTTTTTTTTAATCCGAGATTAAGATTCAAACACTGAATGCCTTTTTTTTCTTCAGTGATAAATATCGATGAATTACTATTTTTACGATTTTTTATATCAATTATTATAAATTATATTTATCTTTATATTATATTTGAATTACATTGATATTTAAATTATATTTAAATTATATTTATATTTATATTTATATTATATTCAAATTCTATGTATATTCGCATTTATATTACATTTCAATTAAATTTATTATATTAATAATTTGTTTTTTTTTCTCAAAAAATTCGTAAAAAATTTTCAAAATGGTAAACATTCGTTTTTTTAGATATTTTTTTTACTAATTCCTCTGCCGATCGATGCCATTTGCAGAATCGATCCCGATCAATACTTTTGCAAATCGAAAAACTAACGAAAAATTGAAATTCGACGACTTTCGCAAGGTCAAAAGTTTCCGGCTAGCTTTCATGCGCAAAGTCGATTGAGATAACGGGAATAAGTTTATTCATGCAAAGTACGGACAGGCCCGGTCCGCTCAGTCAGACTTTGTACAAAGGGTGACTGCTTATAAGGAAGAACTCGGAGAACGAACGGTTTCCTTCCAGGAGACCGTGTTTAACGTAACGGCCTAGGAGTATGGGGATTGTCGGGCGACTGGGTTCGAAAAGTAAGGACCACTTGCGAACTTTCGTACCACTGAAGCGGAGGGTGTGGGGGGGGGGGGATGCTGGCTCGTCACTCTTTGCATTATTCAAATATCTCATTCGTCCCTCGCGTCCCCATCTCGCGAGAGCCTCTTGTACATCGACAGCTATCGTGTGCAGAGGGGCGTAAACCTCGTCGCCCGAGGACGTGCTTCGATTTGACATTTGCACCCTTTCTTTCGTTGCGCCGGGGTGTTTGTTATCCTCGTGAAATACGGACCCAATGTTGATCGGTACATGAAGTTTTGAAGACGGGAATACACTGAATTTTTGAAAATTTTTTTTTATCTTTATGAAAAAATATGTAAGGAAATATTAGGTGTAGTAAAAAGTAATCCATTCAGTTTTGAGAACGGAAAAACACTGAATTTTTGAGATAATTGTTTTTATCTTTATACAAAGATAGGTAAGGAAATATTAGGTGTAGTAAAAAGAAATCCATGCAGTTTTGAAGACGGGAAAACACTGAATTTTTGAAATTTTTTTTTATCTTTATGAAAAAATATGTAAGGAAATATTAGGTGTAGTAAAAAGTAATCCATTTAGTTTTGAGGACGGAAAAGCACTGAATTTTTGAGATAATTGTTTTTATCTTTATACAAAGATATGTAAGGAAATATCAGGTGTAGTAAAAAGAAATCCATGATTTTCCGAATAGATCGATTTAGTTATCTAGACCGAGGGTTACACTGGATGGTGTTAGAAAGTTGAAATTTCGTACTCAACAAACTTTCCAGACTCCAGAAAATAATGAATTTCTTTTTACTACACCTAACATGTACAGAGTGATTCGTAAATATCAGGGTTTCGATTATTTCGACGTGTTTTTTTAGGGTCCACTGGATCATGTTGAAAATGTAAACTATATTTTTTAACGAAGTCATTTTGAAGGCTTAGGTGGAAAGACTGAATGGTGATCGGACATTTATTCATCTACGTACGCTAATAAAGTTCTTTTTTCATGGACTGTTAAGTTTTTAAAGGAAAGTTTAAAGAAAGAATTTTTTAAGAAAATTAAAAAAAACGTCGTGCTCTTTGAAATTTATGGGGGCAGAAGTTGATGCTTTTGTTTTAAAATAAAAATGTTCCATCCTTGAGAATAAGCAGTTAAAAAATTTGGACTATTTCTCACGCACTCACTCGTCACATGGTACACTTTTAAGGTTAAGATGTCTTTATGGTTAAAAAAGGTCTTTATTGGCAATCTCACTGCACTCGAGTAAAAAACTGGTAGTTAAGGATCGCTTTTTCACATGCAAACAAACTTGAGCTTTTTAAAGTACGATTTAATTTTGAGAGTCTCACCGTGTTTTTTGCACTGGTGAAAAGAGTCGAAATATTTTCGGGCTAAGCTTATTGGAAAAACATTGGTGCTCCTTGTGCCGAGACGAGACACTTTTCCATCCGCCTCTCGGAGGGATAAGAGAAATGAGAGGTCGTACATACCCCGAGCGTGCACGAGACGTGGTGTGGATACCTGAGAGCCTCGACTTTAACTCGAGGGTTCAAGAGCGACGAGTGTGTAATAATGGATCGGGTGTGTATGTGAAAATTGAACGCTCGCGGACCTTCTTTCATCGCGGTTCAAGTGTTTCGGGTTCGAGTCTACCCAATAGTCTTGAAAAAGGCAAGAAACGAGGAAAACAGCTCTCTTTTTTTCACTTTATCGCAATATCGACGAAAACTCGTAAAATTTTCATTTCTACTCGATCAGACTCGACGAGTGACGTTTGATGTTCAAATTTCCCAAGGCCTGTTCTTTCCTGTCGAAAATAGCGTTGGCAAAAAAAAATTCTTCGATCTTATTATTCTTTTCTATTCTGTATATAAATTAGGGGAACTTGGGGTAACTCGAATCGATTGGGTAAAATGAAACAAAAGTCTAGCTGGTACAGAGGGCACAGCTTTTTCGTTGGAGTTTTATGGGGTTGTAGAAAAGCGACTCGATGTAAAAGCATCGACAGTGGAAGCACGAGAGTAAAGTTATAAAGTAATATATTCTGAAATATTTTATGTATCATTGTACTATCAACTACAATTCCTCAAGTTTTCAAGTATTTTGCCGATTTTTAAATATCTATATTCACTTTAATAACAGAAAGTTGGGCGAACTTCCAGAAGCCTTCTTCCTCTGATCGAGCTGAAATTTTGCACAAACCTTCGTTCCGATTTTGAAAAATAAACTCTAAAAGAATTTTCAGTAATTAGCAAAATTTTTCAAAATATCAAATTTTGAATCCCAGCTTTGAATGCGACTAGCAATAATTTCAAGATATCGATTTGAATGCTTGTACATCGCTCACCACGTGAGTTTTCTTTTTAGCGTTTTTTGGCTTTGTTTAGTTTTTTTATGATCTCATTGATTGCCTTTGTATATATTTCTATCAATTTAAATGAAACTCGATTTATTCAGTATATCAGTACCGCACTAAAATAAAAACTCAAAATTCGATATTTCGAAAACTACTCGCCAAAAATCTTTGCAGAAATTCATTTTGAACGTTAAAACGAAGGTTTGTACAAAAATTTGATAGCCGAGGGGAGATTTTCGGAAGGTCATCCCCAACGGCGGCGACAAATCATTCCTACCACGCCGTGGCTCTTTCCCAGTCCACGAATGCGCACAACGAATCATCCGCTGTCACTCGTTCGTACAAACGCTTGGAAATTTCCGAGCGAAAATTTCGTAGCAATAATGGTACGAGCAAAATAATGATAATGCTCGGTTAAGGGGGGGGTAGGGTTTTGAGGGTTCAAAAAAAGTGATTTTTTTTATTGCATATTATGAAAGTATAGTAACTCAAGAATGTTGTCTGTTAATAGGAAGTCA
>JAPYZJ010002356.1:0-34235 GCA_030522765.1 Ophioninae sp. B BG-2022a
GCGAAAGTAACAAGGCGTGGGTAGAAAGTGACACCATATTAGTTCTGCCCAATACTATAAATACAATGAAAAACAACACAAGAGTAAATCAAATTATTTGATTCGAAGTTATAGTACAAAAATAATAAGTTTCCTAATTAAGTTTAACTTGAGATTCGAGTTTCTATCCAGTCAAACATCAAGAAAAATGTACTTCTTGATGATTAGTTAATTAACAAATTGACGCGGGTGCAGGAATCGAACTCGTGCGCGGGGGGCAAGGCAACCCAAACAAACCTAAACAACCAACGATCGCACGAGTCGTTATGGCTATTGGACAAGGCTACAGAACGTTTGTTACTTTCGACCCGGCGTTACTTTTGTCTCTGGTCTCTCCTACGGAAATTTAGTTCGAACGGTAGGAGGGAGTTGAAAAAAGAAACGCAGACTGAGAACTAACAGATATCAACGAGTTCTATGGCTGCACAGTAAGGTTTCCTTAACCCATTAAAGGCTAGCGTTGCCATGTGGCAACGTGAGTAGTCAATTTAATTTACGGATCATACATCAAAAACTACAAACCTAGCTATGGCAACAGTCTAAAACTCAAAATTCGGAGATTTTGAATTTTTTTTATCATCATCATATTAACTGGTCATCATTCAACCCAAAAATAAAGATAAAAACACAACATTTGAATTTCAAAAACTCAGTCCCTAACGGGTTAAGATAGATAAGAGCAAAGCTCCTTCCGGTTGCAACGACGTGTTACACGTAAATGTATAATACAGGCCAAATCAGCCAGACCCTAAAAATGGCCTTTCAAATTTCTGTTTTTCGACACTTCCGCAGTTTCACTAAAAGTAAAAACAGTAAAATGGAAAAGCTTTTTTCAAATCCATATTAAGGGGGAAATAAAGTTTATTCAATTTACTATTTCGAAGCTATCCAGTTCCAAGTTCTCGGGAAACTTTGTTCAGTTAATTCAATCGAGTCAGTTAGCTTGTTTATGTATTTCCGATTTGTTTATTTATTCAAAATCGTCCCTTAAAGGTTTGGAAAGTATTTCAACAAAAATTTCGCAATCGACGCGAACAAAGTTACGATGGGAAGCTTGTCTAAGACGAGGCACTTTGTTTCCCAAGGAATTTTGATATTTACAGATAGGAGATGGGATAAGAATTGTACAACGTCACCAAGTTGTCTTTTAGCTAAGAAACATCAAAAGTAACTATACGAAGACTAAATTGCATGAGCATTCGACTCGAAAACAGTAAAGTCACATATTTGACGAATAAACAACAATGCAATGGAAACAGAGTCTGCTGTATCTAGAAAGTACTTTCCTCGTAACGATTACCAACGCCTAATACCATCGGTCCACCCTCTTTTCTTCCCTACGGTATCAACCAATGGTATTTCGCTTCCAGGGAACTGGAAAGTAGCCAAAACTGCCCAACGTCGAGGGATAAACGCGCTCATTATTAAAGTTGATACGAGCAACGTTGTTTTCTTTGGCTCTTCCTATTTTTGTAATTTCCCGAACTGTTAGCAACCCCGAAATTTCTCCGTATAATATTGCACTCTGGCTCGAACCACACCGGCGTTCCTTCCGCGACAATGGACATTAACGCCTTTTTTTCTATCTCCCGAAGGGTAACTACGTAAAAGTTTCAAACTGCTCAACCAATTGCAACTGGTATTTCTACTCGTGCCAGCTGCCACGAAATTCCACTTGGGCTCGTTTTTTTTTTTTTTCGTTTTCTTATCACGTACAATATTAACGTTATTGTCACGATAAATTTTGTACTTGCTGTTACGACGCGAATATAATTTCGAGCTCTTTCGCTCTACATAATTTAGGTTACTTTTTATAGGTGAATTGAAACAAACAAATTACCGGGAGAAATGTTAAATAATGTGAAAGTCACAAAGGACGAATAATAAAGTCGATGTAATTTATTAATTTATGTAAATCTTGATCGGTATGTACTAAAACTGATAATAAGTGACGCTGTAAATAACGGACACTGTGCAACTTCAGTTTGTAATTACTCCTTTTGGACCACGAAAAAAATAACGCCGATAAAAAATATGATTATAGATACTGGGCGAGAGATACCATTTTTTTCAACTTTTATCCCTCGATAGGGGTAAATTTCAGGGGACGAAAATCGTTGAAATTTTTTTTTACTATGCTTTCAATTTTACTATGCAATCAAATTTACTATGCAATCAATTTTGCTATCCGATCAAAAAAATTGCAAAAGTTACTTTTGGACTCATGGCTACTTATCAACATCGAAGTCCGATATCTCGTATACTTTATTCATATTCTACTTATGCTTTTTTTTTTAAACAGTCGACAAACTGCGCTCGCGTGATTCATAAATGCACGTCACGTTAACCGAACCCATGAACTGTAAATATGGTGCTTATCGTTATAGAAATTTCTATACTATCATAATGATACTCATGAATACGATAATAACTGCCCAAAAGCATGACCCGCATAAGTAGACAAATTCGATCTCATCAGGAAAAAAGTGCATCAATATTTGTCAACAGATTAAGGGAGTAAAGAGCAACGGTAAACTTCGTCATAATAACAGTAAACATTTCCATACCCAAACGCAATATGCTTTCATGCAAACGCGTACTCCGAAATAGCAATTAGCCGCGATAACAATGGAGGAACGATATCGAATTCCATCAACGCGAAATTGAACGTCAATCTAAATGTGACGTTCTATGGGCTATTCCGAATTACGCCAATACGAGTAATTTCTACAATTTTACGATTCCCGTAATTTCGCTTTTGTTTGTACATCCATCGCTCTACGATATTTTAGTATTGACAGAACGATAAATAATTGAATGGGCGAGAACTGATATTAACCGGGCTAGCATTTATACCTTTTTTCCAGTTGTTGCACAATTGGAACAATCAAGTGATTTTGGAAAGTTTCACTACGCAGCACCAGTTTGAAAGTCAAAGATTCCATAGCTGTCCGATGATTGAATATTTATCGTCGTTGCGAAACGTTCCATGACGTTGAAGTTCCCACCATTATAATTCAACATAAATTTAGGTTTCTTTTTTACTTCTCCAATTGTCTCCGGCGGATCGCAAAATGAACTATAAAAATAGAGCAAACCTTTTTTTTTACCTCTCAGCGATCTACAATACAAATCTGCAAAATACGATCCTATATGAAGATAACCTTGGCAAATGTGACCTAATGAGTAACATTGGGTTTAAACCTTTAATAAACCAATTACGCGTTTCAAATTACCTTTTGGTAACTTTTTTCAGTTGGTACACCATAAATCGTAAGTTTGAAGAAGCACATATTAAATAGTGCTATGTTGTTCACACGGCAATCATATTGCATCGCTGATAAGCACAGATCGAATTAGCATCAAAGTTAAAATCACTTTGCACTCAAGAGAAATAAAAAATCAATCGTCGTTTCAATTACGCGAATTCTATCACCGTAACGTTTCAGAAAATGACGTTTTCTTCGTAATTAGCTTTTTTGAATAGTTTTTCTCTCGTTATTCCTTATCTCACTTTCTTCGTCCGGTAAATATTACATTGTTTCGACAGCTGTTTTAAAAAATACTGTACAATGCGTATTGACAGTTGTGTCTTGGATCTGGCCTGACTACGAGTTTAGCAGAATTATACACGGCCAGAATTCCATCTGGGAACCATTTCAATGTACATGGGCTGCCGGGATCTGCAAGTGGAAGACCAATACTTTTCTGATTTTTATATAGACACTCGAGATTAAACTTTTATGCGCAAAAGAATCGTAAGCTTTCCATGTTTTTTTTTCCATCTTCGACAATGCCCGACAGAGCAACGTGACGCAACGGCAGACACGGTACAAGTTAGACTAGATCAGAAAAGCGCAGATACTGAGAAATCGAAATATATTCAAAATTGAAAAGGGTTAGACAGATATCCTGAAAATTCATATTCTACTCTTTCAATACAGCAAAAAATCATTCCGAGAGCGCTCCACTTCCGGGTTCAGTTATTTCTCCTCCAAGCGATGATAAGATAAAATAACTTTTATGCGTAAAAGGTTCAAGATCTTGGGGACGCTTAACGTCCCTGTAGCAGCCGTCATCAACAATAATGATTTCACAATCTTTATAGGATTTTCTACGATTTCATCTAGGATTTTCTTTCCTAGATGTTTATCAGTAACTGGGACATATGTTGTTCCGGCTGTAATATCAACGATTTTTCAGACTGTGACAGCACTTGTTCCGTCCAGTGCAAAAGGGTTAAAATGTCAGAAAAACGATAATAATAATAATAACAAATGTAAAACTCAAAAACTAGCCAACTAATTTCTGGCATTCGTTTTGGGGTTTTCTTGCAAGACAATATTCAGCACAAGAGATTTCGTTATTCCGTCATTCACTGGGACCTTGACACTCAAGAATGTGATAACCTTGAGCCAAACACATGACCGAGTGGTTATCTGTGAAATTCTGAGTTTTTTTGTATACGTATCGTGACTTCGCGTGTGTACATGGCGAGTAAGAGTTTCTTTTTCCAATCGAGCACGAGAATGAACTTTGCACCGCTAATTAGCCCAAATTGGAAAATTCGAATTACGTAACCTTGACCTCTGTTACTCCTCGTATATGACGCAGAGGGAATACAAAATAGGTTAGGATCGTATGAAACGCGACGAGATTTCACGAAAATAGTCACTGTTGTTTTTGCGGATCGAAAATGTCGAGTTTTGATTTTAGGTTAGGTCAAATACCGAAATCCGAATGTAGCGCGCTGAAATATCTCTATCGAAACGAAAACTCGAACGCAAAACCGAGTAGCGATTGGCTATCTTGAATTTTCGTCAGATTTGAGGTTATGTTAATTGTGGAATCTTTCTCGGGAAACTACGAGGACGAGAAGGAAGAAAAAGCGAAACTCACCGCTTGAGCCCACTTCGGGAAGCCAAAGTCGCTGGTGACGAGTCTGTGAGTGTGGAGAACACCGTCGACGACCTTTCTGTCGATGACATCCGTTCCGCGTACGTTCGTGTTCATTGGATTCGGATACTTACGAAGTGCGGCTTGAGCGACGGTCTCCCAAGGATGGCTGTCAACGAGAAAGGAAATTCAAAATTCCCCGTCGACGTTGTTTTCTTTCTTTACGTCCACGAAAAACATCGCGATCAGAAAACTCTATCGTTTTGAAGGTTAGGTTACTCGATCGCTTGCAAACTTACTGGAAAGTATGCTCGTTTTGCCAGATCCTCATTTTTGATGATTTTGTTTCCGTTCGTTTGATTTTTCTTGTAAAAACGCGATCAACGCGTTGATATAAATGGGAAACGGAAGAATTGAACGACCGTGGCTACTCTTGAGCACCCTTCAAGGATACGTCATGTCGCGGTGGGAAACCTGACGCCAGAGGAACGAGCGGATCACGAACGGTCGCCCACGTGACCCGCGTGATGCAATCACTGAACATCCACTTCCCCCCACTCTTTAGTATCCGGTCGTCCAGACGCCAATCCTCTCGTCCGTACGCTTTACGTGACGTCAGTCAGTCGGCTACCGCGCTCATTGGCTACCCACGGTTGGCGGGATTTTCCGCGATTTTCAAGTACAATTTATAAATTAATTCATTAATTCGCATTATTCATTAATTTATCATTAATATCATTAATGTTTATTTATAAAATATATTTTATACAAAGTTAATGTTTATTAATAAAGTAATACATAAATTACTTACGAATTACGCAAATTTGCGACGTGATGAATATTTCGAGTGTTTTTTTCAACAAAATTCATTCATTTCGCAAAAATAACCCAAAGTTGTGACTGCCTCGTGGTTTGGTTTTGTTTTCATGATTATGGATAAAGATTTTGGAAAAAGGTTAAGATGCCATTGGAATTGAAAGACAACATGGGAACGTGTGGAAAGTCGGTAATTTTCAATATTGGAAATAAAATTACATTAACTTTATTTTCGGCTTATGATATACACGTTTTAATCGAATTTTCGGTATCATTGGAGGTAAAAATATACATTGTTGGGAAGGTTATTTCGAATCGGCCTGAAATGTCACTGATTTTCCTCACCTGTTTGGGTTTCTGTGAATCTGAAACATTCAAACTTTTTTTTTCACTCAAATCGTATTAGCAATCGTCCAACAAGTGATTTTCCGGAATAGTTAAAAAATAGTCTTGTTTTATAAAGTATCGAAGTATCGCTAATGATGTGACATTTTCACAGTATTTACGCTTCCGAAATTTTCTAAATTTCATTTTTCTACGCTTTCATTTTTCCAAACCCAATTATTTGCTTTTTTATTACTTACTCATCGTTCGGTTTAATTTTAGGCAATCTTTTATTCGTGTTTCGAAGTTATCCCATTTCGAATGTTGAAATAGCGACATAATATATATATTTTTTTTTTTTCAATCTTTTCAATTTTTAATAGCGACATACCAAATTTCCGAAACATCAGACCAATATGAAACAACTTTCAAAAATATTTGTGAAAATTTGCGAAGTCAAAAGAAATTCTTAACACGTCTCGTTTGAAATATTCTTAACTAATAACTTTTTTTTAGTTACCTGTAGATAAAAGTTCTAGCACGTTCGGTGGCCTGAAGCCAGGTGTTTAGCAGCTTTTTACCTAATTGAAAAAGTTTACGTTCTCCAGACCAGCTGGGAGACGATTTTTTCCTTCTTCCTTTTTACGCAAGAGGAGACTTCTACCTGCACCTAAAGAACGTGTCACGTCGGTTAAGGACACATGATACAAAATATTACCACGAACTAGAACTTTACAAAATAAGCTTAACTCGCGAATCGTCAAAAATCACAAAAAACGATTTTACCATCGAACATTTACGAACTTCAGTTTCGGTTAATAATGATGACAAAAAAGATAAATAATGATTCGAAAATTATTAAAACAAACGATCTTCAACGATCTGTAAAGAATAATCCTCAATTAAAATTAAAAGGGGTTTTGAATACTTTTTGAATTAAATAAAGACACGCGCATTTATATATTTCAATAGTTATAAAATAAATAAATAAACAATATTGATTTATAACATAAACAAAAACTTTTTTTATAACTTCTCAACATAAACGAAATATTGAGTATTTATACAAAAAAGAAATCACTGAATTAAATAAATACTTGAAATAATAATAAATTAAATTAATAAATAATTAAATTAATAATTTGTGATTTTTAAACACTCCATAAAATAAGCATAAATAGAATACACATCTCACCAAGGGCAGCCTGTAGTTTTCCTTCGCCGCCTCTGCACCTTATGTGCAAAGGCACCGAAGGTTGCGGTCCCTTCTGCTCGACAACTGTTTTTTGGGCCTTGCGCAAGGCATCGTCGACCAAACGAGACTTTCGCGACTTCGACATGTATACTACACACTGGCCCAACATAACGTCACACTCCGGCATTCCAATCATTTGGCAAGCGTGCATAGTGTGCACCGCTATGTCTGCGACAGAAAATGAATTCCTCAATGAACAGCAATTGAAGCGAAAACTTTTCAGATCACTCTTCTATGTTACTTTTTTTTTACATTTTTAATACTCTTTTAAATCGTTTTATCTGCGAGGTTTCAATTTTTTAATAATTCAAGAATTCACTTCTACTGAACTAAACACACTCTGCAAAAATCATCTTCAAGAAAAGTTGAATATCCTTTAAAATAATTAAAAAATTCTTCACAGAAATTATAAAGGCCCCTCAGAAAATTTAAGTTTTTTAAATACTGAATTATGAATCGATTTGCATATTTCAAACAAAGGATGTTAATTATAGCGAAATAGCCTTCTGTTCTCAAAGGATTTTTGGCGCTTTTGCTCCCATTTTCGGCCGTAATATACACTTGAATTCCGTTTGAAGAAATTCTCTTTTAACCGAAATTGAAGAGGTATTAATTTTTTGCGGGATTTTCTGTTTGATTTTGTTCGACTTGTTTGGGTTTGTTTATCAATTATCAGTTATCGATATATTTTTTTATCAATTATCAATTATCAATATCTTTGTTTATCAATTATTAATCATCAATATCTTTGTTTATCAATTATCAGTATCTTTGACTATCAATTACCAATATCTTTGCTTATCAATTATCAATTATCAATATCTTTGTTTATCAATGACCAATTATCAATATCTTTGTTTACCAATTATCAATTATCAACACGACTGTTTAGACCTCTTCAAACAAATTTCTAAAGTATGTACGAAAACAATCATTCCAATTCAATGCAGATGTTAAATATGTCCTTGAAGCTGTGCTAAAAGTTACCTAAAGCTTCGTGATCAGCGACGCCGATATCTTCACTGGCAATCCTGACCAAGCGTCTCGCCATATAAACCGGATCTTCTCCAGCAGCCATGAGTCTCGCAAGCCAATAGAGAGCGGCATTTGAGTGTCCGGCTCGTACGGACTTGTGCATAGCAGATACGAGTTCGTGCTTGTAGTCGCTTTTAGCATCGGCCGAAGCATGGGTCTGTTCCAAACCAATCTTCAAGTCACGGAGGCTCAATTTTGAGGGTTCCGTACACCCGATACCTGAACTTCGTGACTTAGCTGCGATTTCCAAGCCACGGAGAGCGACTCTGGCATCGCCAGCGCAGGAATCGACGAGCCAGCTCACCGCGTGTCGTTCTATAAGGAATCGAACATTTTCGTTGGGTTGGCCAGAATTTTGACAGTCTTTGAATTCGGAAGTTCCAAGAGATTCTACAAGAACGCCGTTCATCGAACGTATTCCTCTCTCCAGTATAATCATTGTCTCGCTGTTAGAGAGCCTTTCGAGAGCAAAGACTCGGCAACGGGACAAGAGTGCAGAATTCAAAGAGAAAGATGGATTCTCAGTAGTAGCTCCGATAAGAACAAACGTTCCCGCTTCTACGTGAGGCAAGAAAATATCCTGCTGCAATTTGTTGAATCGATGAATCTCGTCCATAAAAAGAATCGTACGACGGCCCAATTTGAATTCTCTTGTCGCGGAACTGACGACATCTCTGATATCGCCGATGCCACACGAAGTGGCGCAAAGCTTGACGAATCTCATAACGTCACGATCATCCCTTTTGACAGTCTGGGCTATGACATTAGCCAATGAAGTCTGAAATTTTTGTCTCTTTTAACAAGATCTTTCAAATGGAAAGTTTGCAGAAACAAAAGACAACAATTTACCTTCCCGCAGCCTGGCGGACCCCACAAAATCATGCTGGTAACTTCGCCATTGCGCAACAACTTGCCAAGCACGGTATCAGGTCCTAACAATTTTTTCTGGCCTACGTACGCCTCAAGATTGTTCGGCCTTAACTGTTCCATCAATGGAACGTGATCCTGCTTTTTTGCGGAATTTCCAGACCCGATAGCCAAAATTGAACTTTTTTCCGTTTTCTTGACATTGACTGATGGCTTTTTATTGTTACTGGTGAAATTGACAGTTTTGACAGCGCTGACAGTTTTGACAGCATTGACAGTTCTGACAGCATTGTTAGTATTGCCAAGTTTGACAACACCAGCAGTTTCTACAGTGACACTGTTTTTGACAGCACCTACAGTTTTGACAGCATTGACAGCTGTGCCACTTTTGACCGTTGATAACGCGTTGACTTTTTGCTTTTTGTTCGAAGCTTCCTGTGCAACGTTCGCGAAAGGATAAGCTCTCTTTGTCTGCTTACTCTCAACATTTTGGTCGTGATTCTTGAACGATAAACATTCGTCTACGTGGGCCTCGATTTTTGATAACGGATATGTGATCGAACACACCGGGCATTCCATTGAATCATAATTTTATAAAGTTTTCTCGAATTTTTGTACAACGGTTGCGTATTTGTCAAATTTACATGGACGCACACGTTCTCGATTATGGCTTTGTTTGGGTTTGTTTCACTGCCTGTGTCTCCCACTCCCATTCCGTTCTAATCTTTGGCGGAGATGCCGTACCGGTACAGCAGTATCTCTGACGAACCCCCTTAACCTCCTGATCGGAGGTTAAGGGGGGAGAGTGTGAGGCTCCCTCTTAATGTAGCCGTCGCTTCATGAAAATCAATCTTTACTGCAAAGAAGAGAGTCAACACGATTACCAACCTTTTTACGTCGGAGGAGAAAACAGAACAGAAAAGTAACGCTCGTGACGGAGTTGTGTGTCAAAATGCATTTCGCGCAACAAAAATCAGTCGAATTCTGACGAAACTCTACAAACCCCGGGAATTGCAATAAAGCATCAAAAAATCATACTTGTCATGTGGAAGTAACCTAATTTCGTGTAAAATTATTGTCATAATTACTTTGGAATCTATGCGGCTTTTATTTAGTCGTTGCAATGGCTTCTCTAATTCGGATTAGTCTTCTAGCTGTATTTTGTGGTAAGTCTCAATTTCCCATCGATCCGAAAATTTTGAGCCACCATAAACATCATGGTTTTTCTCTTTACTGGGCCAATACTTTTTTCAAGTACTTCAAATCGGAATTTTAAGTATTTGCCATTAGAATCCTCATCACAACTGTTACAATTTTCTAATTTTTGGGTTTTTCGCTTCACTTTTATTTTTCACTGATCCGAACTCAAATTAAAATCTTTCGCAATGATTTTTTATTCACAACTACTGTTATAGTGTTCTTTGAGGTTATCGTTCAGGCGAATCTAACATCCAAAAATCGCGGATGTTTAGCGATTGCGCTGATTGTGTCACGTGACCACGGATGAGCGTTAATGAACATAACCCTTCCACTGCTTTTAATTCTACGGAAAACAAATTAAAAACTAGAAGAAAAGCTACTCTAAAAGAGTAAGCATATATTTTACCGCAATAAAAACATTCGTAAGGAAATGTCTATTTTCATCATTATATAGTATATAAATTTCAACACCGTGTTCTTCTTACATTATTATTATTATTATTATTATTAGCGATTCGATTTTTGCTTTTTGATCACTCTTTTATTATCGTTATTATTATTACTGTTATATTCGAAAGTCAATTTTTAAAAACTTTCCAAAATAGTACGAAAATTCACCAAGATTTCATTTTCCCCCAGATTTTCATTTCAACGATGTGTAACATTAATCTCAATTTTGTTTATTTTGATTTTTCATAGAGTTTTCTTTTGTTCAGAACTTTGATAATGCGAAAGGCTTTTCCGAATAGGAAGGGAGTTTCTTGTACAAAAATTGATCCATCATCATTCGGTTGATGTTCAGTGCGAGCCAATAGAAATAGATTTGAAAAATTTTTTTTTTAGGATTTTACAGTATTTAAACGGTTGAAAAAAATATTTTACGAAAGATATATATAAGTAATTAATTTATTATATTACGATTGATATTGTATGTCAATTATTTATGAAAGAACAATTGACGCTGACCGATCATTTGTAATCTTACCAAACGACCTATCCTTTCATTAATGATATTGCACTAACAATCATCAAAACTTTTTTAGCCTTTTTTGCAACAACAGCTGCTTCACGGGTATTGGAATTAAGTGACAGGTGAAACGAGCATTACTGTTTTTTTTACTATGTGTTCGTTAGCGAAAAAACAATAACCGAGTTGCCAAAAGATGAAACTGGGAATTTTTTTATTCTTTTTGTGAAACGAGACGTCAAACTCTATCCACGAAGTAACGTAACGTTACAATTAGATACAACAGTATCGGAATGCTAGCGACTTTACAATTGTTAGCTTTCCGATATGAGCATCACGATACCACTTCATTTTTGGCGGTTTGGTACAAAAATGCTTTTCAATGTCCGGGTCTGGGCCTACTAAGGTTCTTATATAGATAAGAAATATAGAGGAATGAATATTTTGCCGCCTTTCGGCTGGAGATCTAATATTTTTAGTGATAACTTTTAATTACACTAATATGGTTATATTGTTCCAACAGATTTTTAGAAATTCACAAGGAGGGACAATGGCTCGTTATGGTGAGATCCAATTTCGTGTAATTCGTAAGAGAGAATGGAGAAAATAAAAAAACTGATAAAATCATAAATGGTTTCAACTAAAGCGTGTTAAATCATACTTTAACACACTTTTCAATGCGTGCTCAATACGTAGAAATCTACCGTCAAGCAACCGATGCAATTCAAATATTCTGGCAAAACTTTCGCTTGAAAATAACTCAAAGTCAGTGCTTATCGAGACGATGGTAACGGAAGCAAATGTCTGGACTTTACCTTCTTAATACACATGTAACGGTTCATACTCACAACTGATAACACGAATCTCTGAAATATTGTCGTTTTATAAACTTAGAATGGAAAGATCATCAGAGCCGCATCTCCCAAGTGTGGAAATGTTTTTACGCGTTCATTTGTCCAAAATTATCACAAAGCGCAGCAGCATACGGGCTTATTCGAATCTAGAGCGTATAAAAAAATAGTTCAAGAGACAAGAGCGTCTAAATAAGAGCACTTTGTTGAATCGCTTTGGCTAATATTATCTCTATATTTTTCCACAACGGAATGAGAAAAGTTTGTTCGTAAAAGTGGAACTTCTTATCTCAATAAAGTGGAAAGGCTTGTGGTAATATAGTATATATATTTATATTGTATATCAAAAATAGTTGCACAACTATTTATATTTATAAGGGATATTTATTCTCGTTTTATATCATTTATTGCTTCTCGTATTTATTCATTTTAATACCATTTAGAAATAAATACTTGAGTAGGATCGTTCAAAAATTTCTTTCATTTTCATTCCTATTATTAGTGTCATAATTTATTATTATTGGTATTATTATTATTATCATTATTATTATTATTATTATATTCAAGATGTATGCACCATGGTGCGCTCATTGCAAACAACTGGATCCGGTTTGGGCTCATGTCGCCCAACACCTCTACGCAACGTCCGTCCGAGTCGGACGAGTCGATTGTACGAGATTCACAAGCGTCGCTCACCATTTCAATATACGAGGCTATCCTTCCATTTTATTGTGAGTGAAAGAATTGCGTTTATGGAAAAATGATCGAAGAGAATAATCGATGGGCTTTTTGAAAACGGAAAACGATCAAATGATCGTTTACGATGGAAATGGAACAGGCGATGGCTCAGAAGTATGAAGTATACTTGGTGGTTTTGAATTTTGCATCGATGCAACGAATATCTTTTCTGTCAATTTTCTCATTTTTGGTATTGTAATAATTATAATCGTTGGAGTTAAATGAAAGTTCTTTTGTATATTTTATGTTTGTATTTTCATGATTAAACGAAAGATTTTTCAGCAAATTTAAATCTCTCGTAAAATACCTGAATTGTTAATTCATTTTGATTTAATGATTTTTAGTTTTAAACCTTATAAATTTGGGTTAAAAATCTCGATATATTTTCTTTTTGTCCGAAAATCTCGATATCTTTAAAATTCTTATCAATTTATTTTAACTTTTACTGTGTCTTTAAATCTCGATATCTTTAAAATTCTTATTAAAAATTCTGCAGCTTTTTGATTACGTGATTTGACTAAATATAACGGAAACTAATGAAAAAATCAAATACCGAAATCAAGCCTATTCGTTAATTATAGTGGGTCGACTATGAATCCCAAAATACTAACAGCTATTTTAATTGACAATAAATAAACAGTTTGAAAGGTGAACAAAGATTTACGTACAACGGAGATCGTACAAAGGACGAAATCGTAAAGTTTGCTCTGCGACTGAACGGACCACCCGTACAAGAAATTACGAGGACTCAAAGTTTCGATACGATCAAGAGGGACCGGGGCTTATACTTTTTGTACGTGGGCGAGCGTTTGGGTGCACTATGGGTAATTGAAAAAAAAATACTTTTTCAAATTCACGCTCTATAATTATTCAAACGAAAATTCGATGTTAAAAGTAGAGCTTCGATTATCCGGATCTATCCGTATCGACCTTTGGTTAAATTAGCGAAAGTTTAATAATTAAACATTTCGATAATTGAACGTTCGGATGAATCGTGTCACCAGCTAACAGAGGGTTCGGATAGTCGAACTTTGGATAATCGTGGTTCATACCATACTCGTATAGAATATAAATTTCAATTTGTTTTTCCCCTTTAATTACGTTTTTCAGAATCTCTATCACGAAACTGCAGACAGGTTTCAGCCTCATGCATTTTTCTATCAATCGCACCCAAAAGTGGTCGACAAACACGCGCCTGTTGAGGAAACCCCCGCTGTATTTGTATACAAAGAAAACACCCATTACGCTTTTACCGGTAATTAAGAAAAAAAACAATTAAGGTAACGGTACCAATGCTGGGACGAGTGCCACTGTTCGGACATGAGCTAGAATGTTTCGCTATAATAGCAATATACATGAAAAGTAACGAAATTAATAAATAATAAATAAATAAATAACGATAATAATATGTCTAAACATAGGGACACGAAAGTATTCGAACACAGGGACAATATACCGATTGCTGTCCGGAAACTAGTACAATTTGCTATTATTCAACATTTTAATATATATAATTATAAATTATTATATTAATATATCATTCTAAATTATAATTATTATATATTATATATAATTTAACTGTCCGGTGTTTACACCTTCATGGTCATACCTCCTATACGCCACGTAATGGTCAAACGGGGTATAATGGACCTCACGCCGAGAACTTGTTGCTATTTCCGTTCTACTTGATATATTGACGCAAATCTTACACGAGTATTCTATTTCATATGTTTTTCAAGTAATACAATCGTTTTTTCTTTCGTTTTAATATTTTAATATAGCGAAAAAAAACAATCAGAAAAAAAAGAACAAAAAACCCCAATTTTAATTTAAAAAATTCAGATACATTTTGATTTTTGCGATATGGCGAAAAAACCTACGTTATGTTACTCTTGAAATAGTATATTTTCAAGAAAAAAATCTAATTTCCATGAACAGCACTATCTGCTACCTGCAAGACGATTGACGCCATTTTGACCATCGCCACCGATCAAATAGTATTAGAGTAGGTTCAGACAACAACACGTGACGACACAAGTTCCATTCTCAATGATATATCCCACAAAATTTGCCTGGGGTACACTGGACCCCGGGTGACCATTACGGGTTAATGTTTGCGTTCTGAAATCTAGAATTTACGAGCTTGATGGTAGTTCCCGTAACTGTCTTTAAACCGAACACTTAAATGAATAATAAATTCTCCGAATTCAAAACTCTTAACCGTCCGAGCACTGGTATCCTTACAATAAAGATTCAATGACATTTGCGGACGAAGAGAGTTTTTCCTCTCTTCGTTTTCGAAAAACACGAATGTTGATTGTTTCTTCGATGTTTCTCAGGCCACAATCACAGCGACATTGTAAAGCTTAACGAAACGATACACAAGTGGATAAACGCGGAGAGATTCCCTACTTTTCCCAAAGTCACGAGGGGAAACATAAATCAGTTGTTTTTAACGAATAAAAACCTCGTACTCGCGATCGTCGAGGAGAACGCCGTCGAGGATATATCCCCTGATATGCTCGAGTTTCGAGACATGGTCGAGTCCATAATCAGGGAAAAACGTGATAAGTATCACGAGTAAGTGATATTTCATTGTTTTAGTCGCCATTTTTTCGAGGTTAATTTTTTTTTAACATTTTTACTTCTCCATATTTTAATTATTGTTACAAGAATCGATTCTTAGGCATTTTTGAAAGTCAATGCTTTCGCACATCGTACGCATTGCAATTCATTTTTGTTTTCATAAGTCATATTTCAAAAATTTGAAACTGGTAGATATTTCTTGACATTTTGGACATTTACTTTTTTGGACGTCGAATTGTGCTTATATATTTTGACTGACTTTTTTAATGCTTCGGGCTTATGAATATATTTTAATAATTTAATATATTTATATTTTAATATTTCAATATATTTATATTTTAATATATTAAATATATTGTAGCTTAATAAATATATTTTGTATAATAAACGTGTTTTCTGTTGGTCTTCTGATCGATGAAATTTAAATGTTAAGAATTAATGTGTAACCATTTTTTAGACACTTCCAGTTCGGCTGGATAGCCAATGGCGAATGGATAAACAGCATCGCTATGAAGGTTATGCCTTTGCCGAGCCTAATCGTAATAAATACCAACACGAGTCATCACCATATTCCAGACGATGAACCACGCAAGTTGACTCCGCAAGCCATAGAAATGTTCCTAGATCATATTCATAACGATACTGCCCAGGTAAGCTCGACGGTATTATCCTATTTTATGAAATTGAAATTTTCAGTCCGACTTTAATCAGACAGAGAAAATGCTATTTCCTTGCAGAAATACGGTGGAAACAGTTGGCTGGTCCAAATTTACAGATCGTGGTTCGATTTGAAAATGACTCTGACATCCATGTGGAAGGGCAACCCAGTGGTAACCGTGGTCGTTTTTGGTTTGCCCGCGCTCTTTCTCTCGTTGATATGTTACGGAATTTGCTGTCCTGACTTTTTAGACGCGGGAGATGAGGATGATGGTAAATTGATATTTTTTTATTTTTCCATGGCTACAAGGTACCGGCTCGCTGATATATTTAATTCGAACACAAACAAATCATTCACAATATTCAAATTAAATGGATAAATTACGTTTATTTAACCGACTAATCAAGTTGATTAATTAATTAATTAAATCGATATAATTAAATAATTAGTTAATTGGAAAATAATACACGTTCCAATTTGTCTGAAGTCGCAAATGTTTTTTCAATTTTCAACAGACGCGAACGGCAGCCATATGAAGAGGGATTGAGAGCCCACTCACGAAGTATTCTCGAAAAAATGCAAATAGGAGGATTGCAGAAGAAAAGTCGGACATCTTGACGAATATTTTTAACCTGTGTCGAAATTCGATAACGAAGCCCAAATTAATTAAATTATCATCCATTACTTATTTCCGTTTTTTTTTACGGGGACAAAAGAGTGAACACGCCATAAAATTTAATGTAAGGCATGAATCAAGTGTGAAAATTGTTCGATCGATGTGAATCAATATTAATTATTTATGCATGTTTTATCTGAAGTACGAAGTGTGAATATAAATTCTCGAAAGAAAAAAAAAATTTCTTTTACTATGAATATAGCGATCGGGCTATTCCCGTTTTGGCAGTTTTGATTTTTTTTTAACCGTACGAAGTATCGGCAAGTGCATTTTTTCGCCTGCAAATAATTCGCCAGAACTCACGAGTTTCAGAAAAAGCGCTGATGTAAAAAAAACAAAAACAAAAACATTGCCTCGCGCAAAAATCGCGTCAGCAAAGATCGAGGTCACAGTGAAATTCACCAATTGACTAAAAACAAAAGTTCATATTTTATTTCCAAAATCTCGGATGGCCTAAGAATTAATGATGTAGAAATAACATTAGCGATTAATCATTTGTGATCGTGAATTAAAAAAAAAAAAAGAAGCGTTACTCTTCTCCCTCGTTCAGGTTATAAGTCGTCGTCCGAATCCAAAGCTGCTCTACGTCTGTCGAACTGTGAACAAAAAAAATTGGAGAGAGACAATAAGGATTATATACATTGTCATAATTTTCGCGAAGTTGCAAATAAACGAAGAGAGAAAAGGCAAATTCGGGAATATGCATAGTTTTAGGTCAACGGATAATACCCTATACATTTTGATTCCCTTGAAAGTTGAAATATACGTTCTTTTGCGTCATAAACGATCGTATCTTCTTTTTACGTTAACTCAGAAATTTGATTTTTTCAGACCTTCAAAGGAATGTAGAAATGAGCATTTGGTTTTAATTTCAACTCGATATCTCTACGCGTTCCGAGATAAAGATTCTTGACAGACGGACGGACGGACATCAAAGTGATCCTATCAAGTTTCCGTTTATTCCTTCTGAGATACAAAACCCTAAAACGAACAGCTCTATCATCTTTCGCAACGATTTCGCTACTTGCCTCGTTATCGCTATCAATGGCAAGGTACCAGAACAAAACGAACCAGAAAGAACTTCCGTACCTTCACTGTTGTTGTTTTTCTAGTCTGTTGATTAACACTCTCGAGCAGGCCGATGAGTTCCTTCTCGCCAAGTTTACCAGGCAGTTGTCCTCGCTGTGCCATACTGACTAACATTTCTTCCACCATTTTTGCTTTCTCCGGTTTCCCAAGCGACAGAGTGTTCACTGAAAATTTATACTTTGCCCATAAAAAGTTTCAAAAATCCACCGGAAATACTTTAGTATTTGCGTGTAGATATGAACATGAAAATTCATAACCACTTTGAAAGTTCCTCTACGGCTCTTCAGAATTTTGAAAATTTTTACTAAAGTCAAATCGATAGATGGAAAAAAAAATCCCATGACTATGTGGAAGCCGTGATGGAAATTATGTAAAGTTGTACGACTTAGAAGGGATAAAAGTAGCCATATTCAAAACAGATATTTTGGCATCTTAACCCTTTCACGACGGTCCTATACGATCGTGCGTTCAACTTTTACAAAAATATTTTCGCGCGCTCGATCAACTTTACGAGACGTGGCTCGTACCACACGGTAATACGTTTAGTATAGTGTGAACTTTCCCAGGAGGGGCGGGATTTTTTCCATTATTTTTCTAGGATTGAAAACATCGAAAACAAGCTACGCAAGATTTTTTTCTCCCGGCCTGAAAGGGTTACACCTTTGATCCCATGTGTTTCCTACATATCTAAGGAAACCCGTAGGTATCTATAATTACAATTCTTGTTTGGTCATTTTGTTGGTAGTCTGTTCTGTTTTCAAGAAAATCTTGCTCGTCATTGGGAAAATTTCATTTTCACATTTATCAAATTTCGATGTATATGGATGTACCAGTGCATACTCATTCTTCAGACCAGTAAGGGCTTTTCGGAGCTAGCACCAATATTCTTGTAGTTCGCGCCAATTCTGCGGTACCGATTTCTTTAGAGATTCTATTACTCGAATCAGGACTGTATCTACGTTTTGCTCGAAATTAGGCTAGCTCTTAACCCGAATCGCCAAATTGAATTCTAGTAAACACAGTGAAGAAGTAACGAAAAGAAAATGGCTTACGCCGTGCTCTCGCCGACTGATCCAACACCTGAGTGAGAATGGAATGACGCATTTCTTGGATCTGCCGCTGCTTTTCCTCTGCCGCTTGTTGATTGCCGCCATCCCCACCCTTGAATAAAGGTTACGAAATTGCTGACAGTGAATCACTCAAAGTTTGCTAAACAGCATTAGAAGAAAATCGAAGGTAAACGTGTCCATTCTTACATTGTCGATAAACGACGGCGTTATAACGAAATCAAGACATTCATATTTTTCCAATAAGGAAGTAACTGAATAAAGTTATAAAGACATCAAATTTTCAATTCTATAAGACAATTAATTAGCAGTGTGAAGAAACGGTCATTTTCTTCACGCCCGATGACAGTTCAACATAACCAACAAATAATATCGAATCTAACAAAGTGGATACTAAAGTGTGGAAACATAGAAAAAGAAATACATTTCGGAATAAAAAAAACAAGAGACAATGAGAGTATTATACTTGTACGACGTAATGATGAAAGAATAATGCTAAATACAAAGAAATGTCGAATTAACCTCAAAATCGGCAACTACGATAACCAACCGTTCATTTCGTGAGAATTTTTATTTCGACTGCGGTAAGCATCGAGGATTTCTTCGTCCCGTCGGGCATGTTGAGTTATTTCGAATAAAATTTGTATTACCTTGTATTGTGACTGCAGTTGCGCCAAACGTTGCTGTCGCAGTGCATCAAGATCGGGGTCCGCCATTTTAGTTTACTACGGAACTCGTGCTTTACTATATTTGGTAAGATCAGAGAACGGAGAGCACGGTCACTACGGTCCTACGGGCTAGCAAATGCCTCGATTTTTATAAAATGACCGGATTCTTTAGTGTCCTACGGTTTGCACAGATGGCGCTAGTGATATTGTTACACACTTGATGAGCACGCGGGAAATACGCAAATACGTAAACTTATTGTGATTTAAAAAGAAATTAACAATTTTTCAAAGGATTCACCTTGGCAATGGATGAATCTCCTTGTTTTCTAATGGGCTTCTTTCTGTTAATAAATCATGTTAATAAATCATGATTTAAATATGATGATGATTTATTTAAATTATAATTTAAATGTACGATTTTTCGGTAGATTTGTTTAATTCGATTTGACGGTCCCCCAAATTGCAAAACGCGCACATTTGACCCAAACAAACCCAAACAAAAAAAAAACATCGAAACCTCAAGACTCCCGTTTTTAGGATCATGCTTGGACTGGACTCTTTCTGCGGTACTTTCAGTGCGGTCTCATCAGAAGCCTTTAACTATTTTCTTAAACCCAAACAAACCCAAACAAACCCAAACAAAACCCAATACCCAAAAGGCTCAATAAGGTTACCCACAGGCCTATATTTGCCTTCAGGTGTTGGTTTCGTTTGGGTTTGTTTGGGTTTGGGAAAATAGTAAAATACAGAAAAATAATATAGAAAACAAAATTCTCCCAGCCTCTTCGACTCGATATGTTTAGGTCTTGCTAATTGCGCAACCAATCCTCAGTATCTCTCCCTCTCTCTCCTGATCCTATCAAAGCTGAACGACCATCTTCGAAAGCCTGCGCGATCTTGATGTTCGTTCACGAAGATTCGAGTGAGATGGGCACGTACGAAAGAGCGGACATGATAAAAAATAAAATCCAAAAAACGCAAGAGAAATGTCGATGAACGTGTGTGAGTGTGTCCACGCTCGTGAGAGAGAGGATGCGAGGTACCCAACCAGTGGAGATTTCCGTTCCTCATCAGTAGTCAGCCGCGTCCTGTGCTCTCCTGAGCTCGTTGTAACCCTCTCGCCGGAGCGCGAGAGCGTGTTTACAGCATCCACGAGACACTTCTCGTACAACTATAATAAACTCCTGGTGGATTTCGGTTTCGAACTCGCTATTAGCAAAAAACAAATGTGATCATTTTTAGTTTACTTTTATCAAGGATTAATAACGACGATATTAATAACAAATAATAATAATAATAATAATAATAATAATAATAATAATAATAATAATAATAATAATTAATGAGAATTTCGTTCGTAGAATAATAATAATAATGAGCATTTCGTCCGTAGAATATTCATAGGAACCGGCTAAAGCCGAGAATTGTGAAAGCAGTGTGAACATAATAATAATGATAATAACAATAACGAGTAATAAAATAAATAATAAAAAATGAGGCACAATATCCGATAACGACAAAATAAATAAAGAAAGAATAATAAATAAAGACAAAAATAAATAAGAAATATCTAAAAATCTAATAAATATCAATAATAGTAAATGTTCCATTCCGGATAGTAATCGCGGATGAAAATCATCGAACCCCATGAAATTATAACGGATTCCATATACACGAGGTAAGCTTTCGTTAATTCATAAAAAATGATGCAAATTGAGCCAAAAAGAAAAAAAAGTGGGTAGTGTAGACGAGGAGAATGAATTGGCGTTAAGTATCCGTCGGTAGAATCGAGGATTTGACCTTGATCGAGGCATCGTCGTGCGTAGATGAGGAACTGGACGTATCGGAAATATCTTCGATTAAAAGTAACAGCCGTGGGTGCTATATATGTTCCAACGTGTCGGCTCTCCGTGATATCAAGTTATAGGAGCCAGCTGGCACACTTTTCGCCCGACCGCGACGAGTTTCGTACCTTTGAAGAAAAAACATAAACTACGAAAAGTCGAAACGGAGAATGGGAGGTTGAAAAAAAATTGATGAAACTGGCGTTCGGAAAGGAAAGAATTCTTGAGAACCTTAGAAGTGGCTTTTCTTTCGTGCTATCTTTTGTTTAAAAGAATTTCGTCTCGACGAAGCCTCGATAAAACTTTTTTTTTTAATTAATTTTTTTTTAATTATTTTTTTTAATTAAAAAAAAATTTTTTTTGATTTTTTTTT
The DNA here is from genome assembly GCA_030522765.1 of Ophioninae sp. B BG-2022a. Classification (NCBI taxonomy): domain Eukaryota; kingdom Metazoa; phylum Arthropoda; class Insecta; order Hymenoptera; family Ichneumonidae; species Ophioninae sp. B BG-2022a. The sequence continues at coordinate 21,950 of JAPYZJ010002356.1, forward strand.
TTGAGGCTCTCTCGCCTTCGGTCCGAGAACGGGGATTCGCGGATCTGACCCGAGTGGTCAAAGAACCGCGGTGAAAGTACTCTCATCGCGGCCCTCATTGTCAGGCAAAATTTCACTTAAGGGGAGCCACTCGAAGGATGACTCGTTTGATCAACAACTTTTAAACATTCCAGTCTTCGTTATCATTCGACTCTATCTCGTTTCGAATAACGTCGCGACACGTTCCTAACGGTCGCGTAAAAAAAAAAAAAATCAAAACGGGGACCGTTTCGTCTAAACTCTCGTTCTTGTTTTAACTCGGTTCGGAAAGGAGCGTTTTTCATTCGTAAGCGGTGAAAGTGTGTGCCCTTGCCCAGATTCGTGCGACGGACGTAGATAGAGAAATATACGGTTTTACAAGCGTCATCCTCAATTTACTTTCTTCCGAATGCATCCATGTGTATCTTCCAGTCCAATCTTTTTTGCCACTAATAATAACAATAATCGTATTATTGTTGGTGTAGTTTCAAAAAAACTAGTTTTTTAACCGAAATTTTGAAACTTTATGGGCAGTCGGTTTGACAAGAGGGTTTCCGTTGAAACTCATAAACCATTTAGGAATAGTAGTTGAAGAATTGGATAAAGACAGTAGGTGACATAAATCGCGATGTTTTGTTATTGAAGACTGGTCCAGTCGCCCCCCCTCACCTGCTTCGCCTCCCCATTCTGATCATCTCGAATCATCATGATGATCATCTCGAAGACAGGAACAAAATGATCCAAGTCGATCTTTTTTCAACGTGATTTTTGGACGTTAGATTTTGGTCTATAATCATCCTTGATTTGATGTTTTTTGGATAAAGCATCTTGGCAGAAGTGTCCAGCTATCTGCTCGTCTTAGAATCCACCCGCTTACGATCGCCAGGATGAAATGCAGCCGTACATGATTTTATCCAACGGAGTCTAGGTAGCCTTTACTACCTCGTTCCAACGCTTTGCTACTTTTTACTTTTTACCTGATGAGGTATCAGAAGTATCCGAATGAGGGGCCATTCGATGCACATCTGAGCGGTCACCCCTCCGAGTATTGGCTTTACGGAAAAGTGCTGTTTGAATCAGTGGATCAATGACACTTTTCGTCTGTATTAAATTTCTATATGCACATCGAAATATTCTTACAATCTGTGACTAGGAAGCGAAGCCTGTACGAGAGAATCGACCGAACGCAACGGGACCCGTTAAAGTCGAAAGTAAGCCGAGAAAAACTTTCACTGACGACGAAAAGTTCCCTGACACGAAAGCCCATCCATTCGTGGATAACGCTTACAAGTCTTTCATTGAAAGTAAACGAATTTTAAAAAATTATGAGTACGCGTCCATTTTACAATAAGATTGTCCAAACGACCCTTTTGACAATGAATATTGAATTAGCAAAAATCGGGTCCCCAAAGACTTCAATAGCTGTGCACACAGAAAAGTGGAATAGAAAGAAGAAGACGAAGGGAGGATAGAGAGAGAGAGAGAGAGAGAAAGAGAGAGAGGAGCTCAGGCTGTAGCTCGGTACACGATCTTTATTCTTGCTACTCTACCATATTATGGGTTTGTACAAGCACTAAAAGACGTTCCACTTGTTTCAGTGGCCTGGTTTCGTGTCCCACTTTTTTCCGGGACTGTACCAACGTAGCGCAGATTCTAAGTGCTCATGCTAGTATTATTATTATTATTATTATTATTATTATTATTATTATTATTGTTGTTCTTTTAAAAATTATTTTCTTATTTTTTATTGCTATTGTTGTTCATTGTTATTTATTTGTTGTTTATCACCGTTGTTATTTCTGTTCCTTTTGTAATTATCATTGCAATAAGAATAATAATAATAATGATTATTATTATTATTGTTATATGTAATAATAATAATAATGACGATTATTGGTATTATTATTAAATGAAACCAAATTTAAAAAACTAAAATATATAATAATAATAATAGTTATTATTATTATTATTATTGCACCTGTTACAATCAGTATCATCATGGTTGTTGTAAATGTCTCAAAAACCAATGATGATGGTGTAGGTTCTGATCGATCAGACCATCATGATCCAGAATAATAATAATCCAAATATGACCTTAGTAAAAGTATCATGCTTTCGAGATATTCGCACTTTTGTTGAACTCGGGAAAATGTATAATTTGGGGCAATACGTAACTATCAGTTATTCTGTTGGTTTTTAGTAAAAGTAAAAAAGAAAAAAACTAAAAAACTAAAAATCGGTTATTAAAAGTAAAAATCTTTTTAGTAATATTCGGAGAAAAATTTGAGCCGGAAAATATGTGTATTTGGGTCTAAGGCTAAAGATTTTCGAGAGTTTCAAAATTTTTTGTCACTCTAAATATATATTTATAAGCATCTCCACTTTTAACAAGAAATTCAATTTCTTCACAGTTTTTCCAGTTAATGATCGGGGGACGGATAAGAAAAAATAAAAATGTTGGAACATCGACGAATCGCAAGCTACTGTCACTATCAAAGGTCAGGCTGACGATTGGCGCGCGCTTATGCGGGAGGATTGCTGATTTTCGATCGCCGAAATATGACCCCGTGCCGATTTCATCGTTCGATCTACAAGTGTCTCTTGATCGTGCTGGTACTTGGTATTCCTGATGGGAACGAGGGAACAGCGGAGCTGTTTGTGCCTCGTTATCTGACGCGTAGAAACGATAGATACCTGTCAAGTGGTACGTTGTTGAAGAAAAAAAAAACGTTCTGAATTTTTGTTCAGTCATAACATGGATCAGTATTTTTCTTTTGAATTTTCGACAGATATCGAAGCTGCGGCTATCAATCAAGTGGGCACCAACGAAGTTGCCTCGTACGACGAAAAACCGAGATTCTTCGACGAGCTTGGGTGTGAGTTATGAAATTTTGAAATAATAAAAATTTGAATATAATGAAAATTTAAAAAATAACAAATTTAAAAATAATAAAAATGTAATAATAATAATAATAATTCTATAATAATAAAAAAATTCAAATAACAACAATTTTTGAATAATATAAACGTAAAAATAATGAGAAAAAAAAATAAAAAATCCAAAAAAATAAGCATAGAGAATTGGTGACCAGGAGAGGAGACACGGCGATGATGATAAGCGGAGGAACGCGGTTCCAAGCGACTCGGCATTCGAGTCAGAAAACTGCGTTGTCTCCTCTCTCTTCGTTGTCACCGAACTCGAGAAAGGTAGAGCGTATCAAGGTATCGCTAAAACTTGTAATGTATTTTTATTCGAGTACACGCGTGTACGTAAACTTACACTCCGAAGCGCATAAGTACACTAGTCATTGCTTTCGCACGAAAGAGAAAGGTCCCGGCGATTCCTCGGAGTGTTTTACTTATTATCACTCGTTGAGGTTCGAAGCACCGTTAATGGAAGTGTTAAGCTTTGGCTCGATTGTCCGTATAGTTGATCGCGTGGAAGTACAACGTGCGAGGAGAAGACTCGATTTCGTTGAGTGCTCGCGTTCTTCTCCGAGATCGCGCCTAGATTTGGAACGTTCAAGTGCGAGCAGGGGATCTCGATGCGTAACCATAGTTGCAACTATTAGGATACGAGCGACAGGTGGGTTCGTTTAGAGTTATGATAACGCGATACGGTCGATAATGGCGAATTTGTGTGACAGTGGGTCAACTATGTCTTAATAGTTGTTACTATGCCCCGGATTGCTGAAGGTGGCTTGATATGGGTTGATAGTTGTCACTATCTACATCTTCAAAGTAGTAATTATGGGTTGGAGTATCAAGTTTGTGTCACTATAGGCTGGAGGGACAACTATGTGTACATAGTTGTCGTTATGGTTCGAATTGTCAACAATACCTTAATAGTTGTCGCTATTGATCAGAGTGTCGAGTTTGCCTTGGCGATTGTTATTATCGGAGTGTCAAAGCTCGATCGTTGCCATTGTGGGTCGGAGTGCCAAGTTAATAGTAGTCACTATAGGCTGAAGGGACAACCATGTAGGCGTAGTAGTTTCTATGGCTCGGATTCCAACTGTATCTTAATAGTTGTCACTATCCATCGGAGTTTCAATTACGGCTTGGTAGTTTTTACTATTGGTCAAGCTGTCAACTACTCCTTGATAACTGTCGTTATGAGTCAAAGTGTCAACTACGTCATAATATTGTCCTTACGGGTCGGAGTGTGACTCAATAGTCAAGTACTTCACGAGAGCTGTCACTATTCCACTGGTATGTCAAAGTGTACTTTGATAGTTGTCACTGTTGGCCGTACCGTAGCTTCAGTACTCAACACTACTCGCCACACACTCCGACGGTACTTCGATAGTTGTCGCGATTGACTTCACATTCAAAGGCGACTTGAAATAGTTGTCATTATTCGCTTTATACGCCAACTATACGTTGATAGCTCGTCACTATTGCATGTATACTTGAATATTTAGTTTCCATCCATCGTATAGTTGCCACCCCGTTAAGAATAGTTGCAACTATGCCTCTATAGTTGATGCCATCGAGCCAAACTTTCCACCGCTGGGGGTACTTCCCTTCCCAATGCCTTCCCAATTGCCAATGACTGCTTCCAGTGATTTTCGCTATCGATCGCATCAACCGGATGAGAACTTTCTCGCATTGAATAGCAACTATACGTATGTATCGTTGTAAAGTAGCCGTGGCGAAAACAATTGGTGATCGAACGCCGATTAATTCCGTGCCAAGAAATGATGTACCGGGACGACACTATGGGCCATCTGGGGGAGGAGAATTGAAAAGGAAAAGAAAGCAGTGACTTATGGGAAAGGGAAAAGTATTGTTGTGCATGGCATGCATATATATGTACAATAATAACGCGGTGGAAGGAAGGAGAGGGAGGGGGGAGGCCAGTTCCTGCGCTACCCGACACGCATACAAAGAGGTCCCCAGGAATCGCGGCAATGGTTAAGATTGAACGGCCAGTCGGTCGTAGTTGTTGTCGAGGCGAGACCCACTGGAAGTACTTGGTGCGTTCGAAGTTGACACGCTCTCGGTGCGCGGGAAAGCCATACCACATTCAAGGGGGACTCTCTTGCTCGTGGTGAAAGCAGAGGAGTAGCAAACTAACTCCGATCTATTATCCCTCTCTCTCTCGCTCTCTCAGTCGACCGCGGCACACCGCGGGCACCGAGAAACTCACCACGGCACAGTGCACCGGTACGCGGAGTCGCGGTGACAATTGTCCGGAAACGAGATCGCGAACGTTTAAAAAAAAAAGAAGAAACGAAAAAAAAGGTTCGCCGAAAGAAGATAAGAAAGGATCAATGTGACTCGGAGGTCATCGTTGATAACCGGTTACGATTGTCCTCAAGGTCACCTTGGAAAAGTACTCGAAGGACGAAAGGTTGGAAAATATCAAACGGTTCCGTATAAGTGAGGTGGATTTGATGAACCGAATGGGACGGATGGACTTAGATTGGACTTTGATGGAGGACCTTGTGCACTTCTAGGCTTAAAATTTTAAGTGTCATCGAATTGTCCAGGTTCTTCGGGATTGCTGGATTGAAAGATAGGCTAGCATGTTCTTCAAAGAACGCTTCTTCGTTTCTGACAATTGTGAGAGCGCCGCCATTCGGAAAGTCTGCTGAAGCATCTCCGAGTTTGTTTGGGTTTGTTTGGGAATCCAGTGGATGCAGTACGAGTGAAGATAGTGACGGGAAAAATGCGGTTGTGAATATTGGAAAATATTGAAGAAACGCCAGGGGCTGCCATATGGTTCGAGGCTAAGATGTTGGAAACTCGAAGCCTGCCAGGAACCGGCAAAGTTGGTCGAACAACGAGCCCTGGATTTTTCGTTTTACTGATTATTCTGACGATCGGTCGTCATTGCAATGGGGCCAGACGGGATTCTTCCTACAATAGAAATTATCGAATCGAACGGGTTCATCGACAGGACGAGGCTTCGTCAACGAGGTTTCCTAATTTACTCGGAGGAGTTAGCTTTTCACCGAGAAACGATCGGGAGCCTGCGAACTTGTCCAGATCAAAAGCAACAGTTCGACGGCAAACAGATGACACCGGATCGTCACACTCTCGAAGGTTCGTCGACGCCTTCGATCTCGACGAGTCCCTGGACACTTGGAACAATAATGACGACATTGGGGAATCGGAAACGACGACCGATCGACTGGCCGATTTTCTTCGCGACCTGGCTGATAGCCGTAAAAGAAATCCGGGATACTTCGACTCGTCGGTTGGAGACCGGGACGAAACCGAGTCCGGACATCGTGGTGGTCGTAAAAGAAAGTTGACCAGTCACGAGCAGGGTTTACTGCTGGTTGAAACGCTCAGAAAAAAACGGAACTACACGAGCATCGGTGGGGTCGACGATTATCGAGGTTATTCCAGCAACGCTGTCAACAGCGGTATCATGGATATGCTCGGTAGAAGTACGTCAGGATTCTTTTCCAGACTTACGGGAATAGCGCAACCGCGCATCGAACAACCGGCAGGATTTACGAAATCAGCTTCGTTGGGAATCCAACGGATTTAATCCGGCGTGTGTATACTGGCCATACTGGGTCTTTAACAGAACAATCCAAATTTGGAAACTTTCTCTCTTATGTTTTCAACTTTGTCTAATTTTTATTAACAACGGTTTTAAACTTTTGAGTTTGGTAGCTGCTGTATGTACTAGACAATTCAATAAGTAACCCAGAATTTTTTTCGATTTTTTGGAAGCCTTGGTAGAAAAGTCTGTAAACCTGACTGTTCCCTAAAAGACCCAATATACACACCGTGCCCTCGAAACTATAGTGTACACACGCCTGGTTAAACGTTTCGTCAATGAAGTCAAAAGAGAATATTATCTGTTGCAGTGATACCCCAAACTTGCAAGTACAAGGGTGCCAAGTTCGAGTGCGGTTTGAGCATAAGTTGCGTGCTTGGTGGTGGTCGTCCGGTGGACCTGTGCTCCGGTGGATTGATATGGAGCTGCTGCGTCGACGACGATGACATACCTGACGAAGTTCCTAGGCCGAGTGTTCCTCTGCTACAAAATGCCAGTAAGCGCTTTCTTTCTCTCCCGTAATCACACTTGGATCCACCAGATCTGAGCTAGATTGTCTTCAGTGATGAAGCAACCGCGACGCCATAATTAAGAGTAAAAATTAAGACTAGACTACTCATTGTCCTTGTCCCGATCCGGTACAATTACGGCCGTTATATAAAACACCGACTAGAACTAGAAACAGAAAAGATCGCTGATCGTTGTTGGAATCGGAACCATCCGTTTTCCCAAGTGGAAATTCAGGATTGTCCACGCTCGAGAGATCGGTAGTTTTTTTTTCTCTTCTCATTGTCCAAAACGATTTTCAGTTTAAGGGCATGACACGCCTCCGTCCACTTCGAAATTTTGAAACCACTATTCTCTCAACTGGCTGAACCAATTGGTATGAAATTTGTTGTGTGCATTCAAGACGATGGTACGGAGGGCCACCTGCTCGTTATTTTCGATAAAAATGTTTAATCCTTGAGAAATAGTGACAAGAAACCAAGAACACGCCTTCGTCCACTTCGAAATTTTAAAACCACTATTCTCTCAAACGGCTGAACCAACCGATACGAAATTTGTTGTGTGCATTCAGGACGATGGCACGAAGGGCCCCTCGGTCGCTATTTTCGATGAAAACGTTTCATTCTTGATAAATCGCGGTTTAAAACGATTCAACTATCTTTCTCGCATTGGTGTGTCACGTGGTAATATTCGTCATGCCCTTAAGGCGAAGTAAAAGATGTACCACGTGACATACGAGTACGAGATAGATAGTAAAAATTGCAAAACCGCGATTTCTCAAAGACGAAACGTTTGTCATCGTAAAATGAAAGCGTCAACCGTCTATTAATTGTACATAGACTAACGCTTAACTTTTTCATTGAAAACTTAACCGCCGATGAGAAAACGGATTTCGAAAATACGTGATGTCGATCTTCCACATGTCCCTAAAGTTGCAACAACGTTTCGCCTCCGACTGGCGTTAAATTGTGTGAGAGATGAAATTTTAGCGTTCTCGTTAAACCTGGCGAATCAGCGTCCGTACGTCGACGAGGAAGTAAACGTGTACAATACGGGAAGCGCGATGACGCGCCCGAAGCCTCATCATCATCATCACCATCATCATCATGATTCTCACGAGTCAACGTCATCGATTCGTCCAACGAGCAATAATCCATCTGGACTATTTTACACGAATGTCAACGGGGTCAAGCCAACGAATACCTACGAGCCCAATTATAGTTGGGATCATGATAATCGACCAAACGATTTGAACAGCAATCATCCGTGGGTGTCCGATCGACCGGAAGTCAATGTTTATCAGGCCGGCGTCAACGATTATTCCCAGCAAGACGATTACGAGAATTCCGGACCGTTTCATCGTCCACAAGTTCATCAGGATACTGTACCCTCTTATCACTCCACATATCGTGGTAATGGTTCGCGCAAAGCCATTCTTTTGTTCCACATACTTCTGGGCACGTTAATGCACCAAAACAACGACACACGTGCCTCTATGGGAAATCTTCGGAGCAAACACTCCTGTTCCGCTGTTTAGCACACAATTCCATCCTCAGGGTAACAAGAGGGAGAAACGAAAAAAATAAAGACATGCCAAGTTCATCAGACTACTATGACCCAAACCACTCGTTTTCCAAACTGTAACATCGATTGAAAGATGTAAATGTTTTCATGGACTTGGAGTCTTCACGTTTGCCATTTCAGGCACGACAATGCACTTTCTTTGCCAGCTATACGCGTGTCGGATAAAGCTCTCTCTCTCTCTAAGAAAATGATGCTGCGTCACGCCACTATATGTCACGCTTTTTCGATGCTTCGTACCGAACATTGGATTATTTCAAATTGGTTTTCATTGATGTGTAAATATACCGAGTGGAGCCTTCGAAATATGGATCCCAGCCTCAGCAGGGTCATCCATTAAGATCCTCATTGGGGGACCATCAAATGACTATTAGGCCCTCATTAGAGGACTTATTAGGTCCTCGTTTGAGTACCGGATTAAAAATCGGCAATCGTCAATGAATTCCTAGACAAGTGGTTTTCACATGACCTAGCTGACGACTTGACTCGACGTTTCATCGATTGACGGATCTTTCGGCACCACCGCTTTCCAGTTCACTCATTGATTTTATCGATTGGAAAAAGGCAAGGTTTTCGACTTTTTCAACTGGATTATACATGGAGTATTTGTTGGGTTCACAGGTTGCGGTGAATTGTACACCAGAAGCAACAGAATCGTTGGAGGACACAGCACCGGATTCGGCAGTCATCCGTGGCAGGTGAGACTAGTCGTCGTTTTCCGGTTGATGCTTGCTCGCTTTCTTTAACAGCGGCCATTAAAATGTACTTTTACGGTGTTTTTGATGTCCAAAGGCTGCCATTATAAAGTCCGGATTCCTATCGAAGAAGCTTTCCTGCGGTGGCGCGTTGCTGAACAACCGATGGGTCGTCACGGCTGCTCATTGTGTCGCAACGTCGGTATTTTTTATTTGTTTCACCTACTGTTGGAATCTTACATAACTTTTGAATTTTTTAATCACAAAATCGATCGGGATAAAAGATATTCACAGTTTTCTTAAAGGGTCCTTCGGAATTTCAGAAAATTTGGTCAATCCGTATCAAATTTATTGACGAACGATTGATTTCTCATTAAATTGATTGAGTCGTTAAAAAAAAGTAGATCGTGTTGCGAAATCTGTGATAGAAATAATGTTGAATAAAAAGTTTGATTAATGTCAAGGACTTAGAAGGCTAAGAGCCGTATAACCATATTCGAAATACATATTTTTGCACTTGAATCTTTTGGGAATCTCACATGGGGTATAGTGGACCCCACACCGAAAACTTCTTCCTATTTGCGTTCTACTTGATTTATTGACGCAAATTTTACACGAGTATTCTATTTCATATGTTATTCAAATAATACAATCGTTTTTCTTTCGTTAACAAATTTTGATATGGCGAAAAAACAATCAGAAAAAAAAATCCCTCATTTTCATTGAAAAATTCATATACATTTTGATTTTTTCAATACGGCAAAAAAACCTACGCTATGTTACTCTTGAAATAGTATATTTTCAAGAAAAAAATATAATTTTCACGAACACCACTATTTAGTGCTGAATAGTGTTGGAGTAGGTTCAGACGACACGTGACAACACAAATTCGATTCTCAATCGACCTTTCTATGATATATTCTTTCAAGACTTGCCTGGGGTCCACTGGGCCCCGAGTGACCATTACGAGTCAAGGGCATGACAAACACGCCTCAAACAAACCCAAACAATGATGTTTCGTCGGTGATATTTATAAATTATATTTTATCGTGTGATAATGTATCATGCTATCAAAAAAAAAAAAAAAAAAACGGAAATTAGCACGTATCCCACATTGGCTAAACTCGGAATGTTTCTTCAAATCGTACAGGACACCGAACAACAATTTGAAAGTTCGGCTCGGTGAATGGGACGTAAGAGATTCAGCTGAGAAGTTGTTGCACGAGGAGTACAACATAGAACGAAAGGAGGTACATCCTCAGTATTCACCGACCGATTTTCGTAACGACGTGGCACTGGTGAAGCTCTCGAGGGCCGTGGCCTTCAAGCAACACATTGTCCCGGTCTGCCTACCAGCGAGAAACTTAAAATTGTCCGGTCGTACAGCGACCGTTGCCGGATGGGGAAGAACGCGTCACGGTCAGAGCTCAGCACCATCGGTCCTCCAAGAGGTCGACGTCGAGGTGATTTTCGTCCAATTATCATCCGCGTCCTTGCGCGATAATGAATTTAACGAGAAAATGAGAAAAGTGGAGGAAACAATATGGAAGTGCTGGAAAAATTATTTTTTAAAGGACACTAATGACTTTTTATCGAATACAGGTTATACCGAACGAACGATGTCAGAGATGGTTCAGGGCTGCCGGTAGACGAGAAACGATTCACGATGTTTTTTTGTGCGCTGGTTACAAAGAGGGTGGTCGTGATTCTTGTCAGGTCAGTTCAGATCCAGTCTAAATCGATACCGATAAATATAGGGCTCGGATAGGAAACCCAAACTTCGAATGGCCAGAAAGCTCAAAATTCCGAATTTTAATACACCGAAACGAGAAATTTCGTCAATTTTTGGCTTTGTTTGGCTTTGTTTAAAATCAAGGGTTGAAAATCAAACTAACGAACCCAAGCAAACCCAAACAAATTTCGTAAACCTTTACGAAATTTGTAGTTTCGGACTATTAAAATTTGGAATTTTGAGGCTTTAGGGCAATCAAAGTTCGGGTTTCCTACTCTGTATCGATAAATACCGATAAAAAAAATCGGTAACAGTAAAACGAATGATGGTCATTGTTGCAGGGTGATTCGGGTGGTCCGTTGACAATGTCGGTTGAAGGAAGGCACGTCCTGATCGGTTTGGTTTCCTGGGGAATCGGCTGTGGTCGAGAGCACTTACCAGGCGTGTACACCAACATACAAAAATTCGTACCTTGGATCGATAAAGTGATGAGCTGATAATCGTCGAGGCGGAAGGCGTAGAGAGTTAAAAAAAAAGCAATGAGAGAGGGAGAGAGGGAGGAGGTTGTGTACAGGTATCATTGACGAGAAACGGAAACGACTCACGGTGATAAACCGTGGTATTCGAAAATCGGCAAATCGGCAACTGCACATGCTCATGACGGCATTTGTGTCGAAACCGGAAAAAAAAAGGAACGAAAAATCGCAGATCTTTCCGCATGGGACAGTCATCTTGACTGTTAGCGCCGTTACGCTAAAAACCTCCAAAGACTTTCGAGAACTTCTCTCATTTTCATTGTAATATACGGTTAAAAGTTAATTATAGGCTTTCGATTATTATACGATATTTATGAGTGCGTGACGTTCGTAATCGATTCACGTAACGTATTCGTCGTTCGACAATAAACGAGAAACCGAACGGGCGCGAACCTGATCTTTGAATTTCCACCGATTCTAGTTTCCTTAATTTATATTACCAACGATCGATAATCCGGGAATCGTATTTACCGACGGTAGATAACAGTACCCTTTCCGGCGATCGATAAAACAGGGATAGTTCAAATCGACGACAATACGTATTTCAGTTTCCGTTTAAACGTACCAAAGATCAATAACGAGAAACCCGGACTTATATTTTCGCATCTACCTTACCGACAGTAGATAACACTATCCTTTCCAGCCATCGGTAAAACAGGGATAGTTCAAATCGACGACAATACGTATTTCAGTTTCC